>RQTK01001065.1:9625-21133 GCA_003991915.1 Elysia chlorotica
GCTGCTTAAGGTATCTAAAAGAAGCTGTGAACCAACAATGTATGACAGACAGCACAATATGAGGACCAATGTGTGTAGCATATTCAGAGGGTGTATAAGCGTCTCTAGAACTAGAACTAGAACAAAGATATTGAGATGACCATGTATAAGTAAAAACTCTGGCATGATAGTGAAGTATTCTTCGTATTTTTTTTTAATCCTGTAAGAACTTGATGTTTATGGAGCTAATGCCATTGCACTATCCTTTAGGTTTCAAAGAGTCTCTTTATATCTTTTTATACACTTTTTGCGGTTTGTATACTGTTATCCACAATCATTTGCTAAGCTTGGATACATGTGTGTGACACTCAAGTGTTTGTAGAGTAAATAATTTAACATACTCTAAACCCATCAACCATTCAAATTTTAAGTTTAGTTCATGTTTGATTTGAAAAGTTGCCCACTTTGTTCCCACGATGCTTCGTTGCATTAAACCTTTCGAAAAAAAAAGCGTACATGGTATATTTTTTTATTCTAGTCTCCTTTTCAACTGTTTTATATTTAACCACTTCCTTAGGCGAATCTAAATTACCCATTCTGAGTTCGTGTGTGTTGTCATGCCGCCAGGACTGTTGCAATGCTCATCCTATAGAAGTAACTGCAGCTATCCTTGCAAGCGGCATCGCTGTGGTGTCGGGCTTTGGGGCCTACAAGATGCACAAGTGCCGAGAGTTGCGTCTCAAGATGGAGGCAAGAGGAGAGCGTTCCAAGAGAGACATCGATGAGTTGAAGCAGGAACTCTATGGGTTGAAGGTAAGATTAGCCTTGCTTAACTGCATAGCAGTATAAAGTATCCGATTATATAGAAAAGGAGTAAAGTAAATTAATCGAGCTGATTCTAACTTAAGTTTCGACTGGTAATTTTTCAAATAATTTTATAAAGTGAAATAAATTAATCATCATTGCTCCTGACAATAACGACTACTTTATCTTTCCCAAATTTTCAGGGTCTAGAGCCATTGGGTATAGACCTATTCAGTTTAGATCATTACAATTGCACATTTAAGATGTTCCAGTTTTTCATCGTGTTATAACGTGTAAGTATACCAGACAAACAAATGAAATAACATCGAGACAGCCGTCACCGTTGGTAGACTAGGGGTGTAAGTACAAATTGTGGTAAGCTTACGACTCGTCCTAAGATATAGAAAAGTAAGGCTTACAACGAGTCGTTAGATATAGAAATGGGAAGGCTTGCAACGAGTTGTAAGATATAGTAATAAGAAGGCTTACGACGAGTCGTTAGATATTGAAATAGTACGGCTTACAACGAGTCGTTAGATATTGAAATAGTACGGCTTACAACGAGTCGTTAGATATAGAAATAGGAAGCCTTCTTTAAATATAGAAATAAGAAGGCTTACAACGAGTCGCAAGATATAGTAATAAAAAGGCTTACAACTAGTCGTTAGATATAGTAATAAGAAGGCTTACAGTGAGTCGTTAGGTACAGAAATAAGAAGGCTTAAAAAGATTTATTAGATATAGAAATAAGAAGGCTTAGAACGAGTCGCAAGATGATATAGTAATAAGAGGGCTTACAACTAGTCGTTAGATATTGCAATAAGAAGGCTTAAAACGAGTCGTTAGATACAGTAATAAGAAGGCTTAAAAAGAGTCATTAGATATAGAAATAAGAAGGCTTACAACGAGTCGTAAGCTACCACAACGTTGTACTCAGAAGTTGTCAGAACCCCCAGTGTTTATTTCCGATTGGTTATAAGAATGTGCAACAGTTGAATATATCATATTGGCTTCGTTTTAATAATGAATATTACAGTGTTTATAACACTAAGAATCATCATATACTAATAAAACCTTCACTATTGTTCTTCAGATAAATGAAAGCATAGCGAAGATGAGCTTCCAGGAGCTCCAAGAGGCACTGCAGTCCGGGAAACTTTCTGCCTCCGAGGTTTTACGTGCCTATCAAGCTAAAGTAATGCAATCAACCAACTCTCCTTTTGTAAAATGTTCTCCCATCTAATTCTGTCGATTAGTTTGGGTGTTCCTCCTCTCAGCGTTATCTTTCTCCCTATCTGCCAATCTCTCTGGTTTTCCCGATCTCCAGTGTGTCCCTTTTCTCGACCTTGCTGTTTTTTTTACTGTTTGTTTGCAAGAATTTTTTTCTACAGCGTGTTGTACGTGAATACATTTTGTTTGAAAATATCATGCTGTATTTCGTTCCCTCTTTCTGTTGCTGCCTGCCTGACTGTGTGTCTGTCTGTCTGTTTGTTTGTTTATCTGTCTGCCTATTTTTTTATGTTATAATAGAACACAAAATAGGCACATGCACAACTTTATAGCTACAGAAACAATAACATTTCTTTTATCGAATGTGTACTCCAAATGCTGTGTAATCGTTTTAATAAATTGACTCTCTCTGTCTTTGTCTCTGACCCTCTCTCTACCTTAGCTCTCTCTCTCTCTACCTTTCTTTCTCTCTCTTTCTCTCTCTCCCTCTCTCTCTCTCTTCTCTCTCTCTCTCTCTCTCTACTTTAGCTCTCTCTACCTTTCTCTCTCTCCCTCTCTCTCTCTTTTCTCTCTCTCTCTTTCTCTTCTCTCTCTCTCTCTCTCTCTCTCTCTCTCTCTCTCTCTCTCTCTTCTTTTTCCTTTCTCTAGCCGATTTATATATTTTAACTTTTTTATATTGATATTTTTCAATTTTATTCTAAATTAAAAATAACCATATACATCTAAATCGCTTTAGTTACTTTTCTACTTTATGATTGACTATGCTTCTATTGCAGGCTTTGGAAGTGAACGACAGAACAAATGCCATTACGGACGTTATAAAGTCAGCGAAGGTGTGTATTTCCACCACAGGTTGAGTGAGCACTACAAGAAGTTGTCTTTACTATTAATCTCCATTTTATTAGCTCGTTATAAAACTCTCATTATATTTTTGGCTTATAATATATTAAATTTTTTGGGGGGCATTTCAAAATGAAATTTCACTTTGTGTCGACTGTCGTGAATGAATTGAGAGATAAAGTAAATGTTTGTTTTTAATACTATTAGACTTTGTTCGAGACTTTTTTGCCTAAAAATAACGTTTTATTTAGAAATGTTTTAAAAGTTTGTCAAGGCAATATCGTGTAGGATAATGTTATGTTGTAGCGACCTAAATGCAAAGCTATAACGTTTAGCTCACATTGGTCTCATGTCTTGTCACGCTGCGCTATTATAGGTATCTACACCACACCCCTTTTTTGTTTAATTGATGTTCTTGAGGTTAAAAAATTAAAAGCTGTACATTTTTAATAGATACAAAACATTACGGTAATCCTTTTTATGTGTTACGATGTTATATTTAAAACTGTTTTGAATTCATGTTCCTTGATTGTTTTATCGCCCTCCGTATCTTGGAGCATCTAGTACATGTATAAGCTTCAGCAGCTGCTCTCAAATTGCCGCCATTAGTTAGTCCTTCCCATGCCTGTCTGTTTTGTGCTTTTGATCGTAATCCATCAAAGTGCGCTTTATGCTTAAGCCCAGATCTTTAGGCAAGATATCTTTTATTGAGTGCAATGGTCATTCTTCTAAAGGATCCGCCTTGGTACCTTTTGGCATAAAAATTAATCTAAAGAGTCCGTGGCTTTGTTTGCAAGAATGTCTGTGTACATGTATCTTCTAAGAATGTGCCCAATAAGGTGCCGTCTGTTCCCAAGCCAATACGGTGTGGGTTTCTCATTCTATTTTGTATGTATGAGGAGGACTTTTAGACAATCAAATCCCAGTTCGTGTCTTCCATATTTACACTGTACTTGTTAACTGCCGACTCTTGCACTGGTGCTCAAACGGTAAAGTACAACGAATTACGGATATTGTTTCTCCCATTTAGTCAATGGAAATGTAACACAAGTGGTATAATTATTTGTTAATGAATATTCAGGAGGCTTGAAATTAATAAATTTGCGTTAAATCTCTCAACATTTTATACGCCCTAAGCTTTCTTTCATACCTTTGCCAATTGAAACAAAAATGAAAATATTAATTTTGTGTTCAAATTTCTGACTCTATTTTGCTTTCTTCCTTATTTCAACCTTATTTCATCTTATTTTATTCCTCGCAAATGAATAAAGGTAATCTAGGCCCGGATAGGGATGATTTGTTAATATTTTTCTATTCTTTATGCCTAAAATAGTATGTGTATTTTCAAACAGGAAAGCGGTAGAGCCATTTAAAATTGTTATTATTTAGCTATACATTACTACAAAATGCGCCTATAGGTCAATTGTTTTGGGTGGAATTTGTTTTCTTGTACTCATGAATATGATGATTATAAAGCTTTAAAAAGAGACGAAGTGGGTCGTTACTGTCGGATTTTAGCAAACAAACAGCAGTTCTACAACGTTTTATTGGTAATATGTACTGGGTCTTTGAAACTGGGGACTTTCATATTTAGCTTTTTCGGAGGTATCATGAAATACACAGTTGATTTAAAAAATCCCTTGCTGTTGTCATTGGTTTGTTGTTGTTGTTCTTGTTGTTGTTGTTGTTGTTGTTGTTGCCGTCGTCGTTGGTTTGTTTTGTTGTTGTTGTTGTTGTTGTTGTTGTTGTTCTTGTTGTTCTTGTTGTTGTTGTTGTTGCTGTTGTTCTTCTTGTTTTTATTTTTAGAATGTAATGATTGTTATCAAATAAGGTATGTTTCCCTGTATATGTCTTTAATATGTATTCCCGTCATTCTTTTGCAGGCATTCTAGATCTAAGCGCCTCATACATACGCACAGCAGTTTGGCCCTATTTAGAAGAAATAATGCGACAGTGGAATTATGCTCATTAGTCTCCCCTCTCTATCATAATACATGTACCCGACTAACGTACGTCATTGTCCCACTGGCCTATTTGGCTCTCTGTAATGGCAACCACTTACTATTAAGCGCTGTCATCCAATGAGCGTAAATATCTCTACTTAAATATCCCCGACCCTGACCTTTCCTCGCCACAGGTCCATGCAGCCAAACTGGACATGCTGGACCCGAGCCAGCGGGGCCCCCTGCACGGCATCCCGATCAGCCTGAAGGAGACGTGTGGGCTCAAGGTGAGAGCAAGTCATCCGTTTCGACAAACGATCGAGGCCCTCTCATTTATCCTGACATTAAGTTTTTTACTACCCTGCCTTGCCTATGAAGATAAAAAAACTATGAGGTCATCGTTAAGTGGATTGGCTACAGAATATGTTTTTAGGTTGTGATGCCAACTCTAATAGTCGTTTGGGCTATGATGGGGTTTTCTTGCCATTAATTTCGAGTCATACTTAAAAATACGATGGTACGAATTTTCACTTACCCTATTTAATTCTGAAAAATCACTTCCCAGTAGACAATGCATGCGAGGTATTTCAAAAATTGTATATCTAATTGTGATTTCACAGTTTCTACCCTTAATATTTACAATCATTTCCTAAAAATAATACTGTCTGACTTCAAATTATTGTCATTTAACTTATTTTGATATAATTTTAACCCTTTCATATAAATTGGACAATGTTTTATACAGCACGTTCAATGGGAGGTACATTATTACACACTTTACAGATACATTCACAATCTCCCAACACGATATGACCTTAAAATTATTTTGTATAAGCAACAAAAAAACTCTTTAACCTCTACGTGGCTTCTCATAAAGAAAACTTTTGATTGATACCACAACGATGTCACTAGATCCTTTTTTTGCTAACAATAATGGTAAAAGCTTCCAAAGTTGAATTTATAGAAAAATCTCATTGTTGTTCTGAGAAGAAATAAAAGAGCACTACTCTTCAACCTGAGTCGATGAACTCAAAATATAAACTTAAACTGCGAATCGGAAAAGATTTATAAACTTTATCACATACAGGTGAACGTTTTTCATGAAAACAGTATAGAATAAACTTGAACAGTAAAAAAAAAAGATGAGTCTGACTAATAATTCTACCACTCTTCCCGCTCAGGACCTTGACTGCACCTCTGGATTTCCTGAGATGATTGACATTCCTCTGAAGGAAGATTCCCCTCTCATCCAGGTAAGGATATCAATATCCAATCACGTAAGATGTAGATCAGTGTATTTTTTCTTTTCTTTTTTTTTTTAACTTGCTACTTAGTTGGTTCAAAGGCAACTATTGTGAGTTAGAGGTGGGTTCTTTTTCAAAATGGCACAGCTATGAGTTCCACGTCAAAAGATTTGCATCGTCATTTTCTGATATATATATTTCAGTCATTGTTCTACTTATTCAGCTTCAGAATACTTTTTATCCCCCCTTGCATTAACTCGCAAACAATCAATGTATGTCACAAAAGTTAAAACTCAAAGCCTTAAATCCTAATCACTATTTTTTATAGGAGCAATGTGGGAATAGATTATTTGTTTAAATAATCTTCGCTAATGTTTTCAATTCGCTCCTCAGGTACTTAGACTGAAAGGTGCAGTGCCCTTCATTCGCACCAACATACCTCAAGGAATGCGCAGGTAGGTCTCCAAAAGATTTACCTTCCCTTTGGTTTACATCCTTTATTATTTTACGCCATCCTAAACAGAAAACGGGAGTTTTTCTTCAAGCTATGTGGTGCCAACTCCAGATAGTCCCATTGTGTCATGAGCTCAATATAATCATAGTTATAACAGAGGCTAAAGATTTATTGAGACGTTTCACAAATTCAGATCATAATGGTATTGATACGGCTAGCTAGCGTGACGCGTGCTCACTCTATTTTTTCTCTGACCAATCGTCAGAGTTCTTACTATTAAAGAAGGAAGCAGCCGCCTTATCCCGAGCCACATACGCAAAATCCTCCCGTTTCACACTCTATGGTTATACTTACTGGTTTTGCGTGTTTTCGTTTACTTTCGGATTGAAAAATACGTGTGCATTGAGTTATTTTCTTTGCGGGTCAACGTTCCTTACCATCGGAACTTATTCGTAACCTAATTTAAAACAATATTTTGCTTTTGATATCTTTTCATAACGTGCAATAAAACTGCGGTTTTCTTGTTCTTTAATAATCAAATTTGCAATTTTAACACATAATTAACAACTAGAGGAAGGAAACACGCGTTTGATGTCATAGAGTTCTCTCACTATTGAAAATAAAATAATTATTGTTATATGTTTGGTTTACTTTATTTTTATTTTTTAAACGATATCGTTAATATTTCATACAGCTTTGCCTGCTTCAACGGTATATTTGGTGAGACCAAAAATCCCCACAACCCTAGCAGAGGTCCTGGTGGATCCTCTGGTGGAGAAGGGGCCATTGTGGGAGGACTGGGCTCCATTCTGGGAGTCGGAAGTGACATCGGAGGCAGTGTGCGCATCCCGGCGTGCTTCTGTGGTCATGCCTCACTGAAACCAACGTGTGGTCGCATTGGGTAAGCAAGTTCTTAATACTGTCAAAATACTGTCCGTTGCTAGTTGGGGGGTTTTTTGGTTTTTTTGTGTGTGTGTTTTTTTTTATAATTCACATATTGGGGTAAACAAATTCGCTACTTCAAACCATACGACACGTGTGTATTGCTTTTTTTAATCTGTACTTTTTTTCCTTTGTCGACAAAACCAGTACGGTATGGTTTATATTCTTGGGAATTTTTTATATTGGGATAATCATATATGAATTTGCAGAGATTTTGCGGTCTAGCTTGCCATTACGCTATAAACCATTGGTCAATTAATAATATATTAATGATATCTCCAATGATATCTCCATTGAAAGAATAACATACTTATATAGTTACTAAAACAAATAAGAAACAGTTTGATTCTGAAGTTAACATAAAATTGCTTTTTTCATGAATTGAATTAAAAACGAACGTGTTCAACACTGTCTGATTTATTTTATTGTTCTTTTCAGGTGGTTGGGCAATTTTAACCCGGGTACAGTGAATGGACAAAACATAAGTATGTCATTCACAATCTAAGTAGATATACTTTAGAGAAATAATGCTAACAATAAAGGTGAAAAGCCATAAATCGCAGCTTTCCCTTAGTTTAACATCCCTTATAATTTCAATACAGAAAAATGATTCTCATGGAATAGCTTCATGACGAGTGGTCTTCAGAGCTGGGTACCTGGGACTTGGCCAATCATATACTAACATGTATAATGTAAAGAATAACCAACCTACCCACGCCGGGAATGTATGGTAATTTAATTTGCTTGCTCCATACGTCTACGTTGATTGCAGGCCAAAGACTAGGATGGTTATTACTTTGGGTAGCGTGCCTGAATTACCGTGCAATCCTAGAGAGTTTACACTCTGAGGTCGTTTGAGTAAAAAAGCGAACTACGAAACTGTATGATTAAGACAACGTTTCCCCAATCAAACGAAACGCAGCCAGAGGTCTAGCAGCTATTATGTCAATGGAGGAAGATCGAGAAATATATTAGAGAGTGAGAGAGAGAGAGAGAGAGAGAGAGAGAGAGAGAGAGAGATAAGCTTATTGAAATACAAACTAAAACAAAAGAATGGAGAGTCGCACATGTACTACAACAAGTGGAATGGGTATCAAAACATTAAGGGCAACACGCTCCACCATTAAAGCACCTTACCACTCTATGGCTAAAAGTTCTGGCTTTTCAATTATAAATAACAGTTATAGGAGCTAGATCATGCATTACTGATGCTAATATCGATGATTGTCGTTATTGCATTGAGGTAGAAATTATGAGTAATGGAAATGGTGGTAAAAGCAGTAATAAAAGTAGTAATAATCGTAGAAACATGAGTAACATGACCAGCTAGAATTATTTGTATTACTTTTAAGTAGTTTTCAGCAGTGCGGGTGCAAAAAATAGATTTAAAGTAAAAATGACTAAGAGATCTTTGCACTTTGTGATATTAGGTGGTGGTGGTGGTGATAGCAGCAGCAGCAGCAACGGTTAGCTCATGGTGATAATTTTAACGACAGTGGGGATAAGTGTCGTTTTGTAGATGATTAGAATCTTAAGATGAGGAGGTAAAAAAAAATTGTGTCAAGTACGAAACCTGATATTATGGTGTGATGGTGTTTTGCTGTATCTTCTGTTCTATTGATGCTTGGTCCCACTTTTTGTTTTTGAACCGTGGCAGTTATAACAACAGACGGCCCAATGGGGCGTGACGTAACGTCAGTGGTCCAGTTCATGCGAGCTGTCCTAACGCCAGATCTCTGGACCAGAGAGGTCCTCATCCCGCCAGTTCCTTTCAGGGAAGAGGTGTGTATGTTTCTAATACCATAATTCAATTTGATATTTTTCTACCTCGGCAATATTGTTTTGTCATTTTATCTGCACTTAGATTACTACGTAATTTTTTAATGGTGATAAGGTTTGGCTCTCCAGAACGTTATATCACTATTTATGGGTCATGCTCTTTATTCGACTCCTTTGGTTAATGTAATTATGTTTGTTGTTTCTGTTTTGTTTTACTATTCTACTTATTCTCTTGCTATGAAAGCATCAATTTACATACACACAAAAATGGATTCGAAGAACTTTAACACTATTTGCACCCAATATAATGCAATCTTCGATTTTGTATGAGAAACACGGTTTAATGCTCAGTAAAGTAACATTAAGTCGTAATATTCCTGCATTCGTAAGTTCAATTGTCTTTTAATCAAGCACATGTATATATTTTCCTTTCATGATACTGTATAGGATGATGATGGAAAGTTTCTTGTTGAGTATATTGTGCACTATGACCAGAATGTTTATACCATGCCACACATTTCATATTTGCAATGTTTGATGACATGAATGTGTTTCATTGCACAACTGCGACTATTTGCTTGAGTGACTTGTGTCGTCTCTATGTTTACTACAGATATTTACAGGCCGGCGCCCCCTGCGTATCGGCTACTTCATCCACAACGGGTGCATGCAGTGTGTCCCTGCGGTGGAGAGGGCAGTTCTCATGGCAAAATCTGCCTTGGAGGGTTTAGGTCACACGGTAAGACGCCCCCAAATATAATGTAGTTTCTTTTTTATGAGTCATTCTTATTATCAACTACCCGTTATCTTAATCGAGAATATTTTTTATTAAGATGAGATGCCTTTGAAAATGAAAAAAAAAAAAGTATACTCTTTTTAATGGCTTTGGGCAGAGGCTTATATGGGTAGCATATTTCAATCGCCATAATACCCCGCCCTTCTTACTCTTTACTCCACCAATATCATTGTATTTAACCTGAGATTAGCAAATTCGATTCGTCATGAATAATGCCCTCTATAATATCGGATACGTTGAGCGTAATAATTTTCTTTCTCCAGTTGGTGCCCTTCGATGTAAAGCCTAAAGCTCTCCACGCTTTCAGCAGACACTTCCTCCCTCTTCTCATGGCTGATAATGGTGCCTGCTATGACGAGCTGTTGTAAGTCACATTGTTTATTCTCAATCTCACTTGTTTTCACGCGACAGAGCATGAGCGTATCGCGCCCAGGATAGGTCAGTTAAATCTTTAAAAGCTTAGAAACATTTCCAAGATTAACCGAAACGAAGGACCTACTAACTCATGGTCATGGCTTGTGGCAACATCACACACTTCTCAAAAACGTTCATGACACAAGAGGTAAGTGCGACAGAACGCAGGTCATTCATACTTAAGACGTGGGATTTCTTAGGAACGGGTAATTTACATAAAACTTTCCATATTCGTGGGCCAGTGCATTGGTATAGCGACATTTTGAAATTTTTACAAACTATTCCATGAAATTTCTGTGCAAAGTTTTTTTAAACTCTTGGTTGAACTAAATCTGGTCCCAAAGCTTTTCCAGGTGGAATTGTTTTTAATATTTTAAATATGTCTTTTTCTTGAATGTCTATGCGTTACCCTTCATTTTCCATTTGTTCAAGCAGAAGATTAATTTGCGCTTATCTTTCTTACTTAAATCATTACAATCAAATCTTGCATTAAAAAATCGTAACTCATTTACAGTAAATAAGCAAAAAATAAGCAGCGCCTTATCCTGCAATATTGCGACCCGCAAAATAATTGTGAAGTGTGTTTACGGGTGAATTGAATCATGTTTAAAAACATATTCTAGAACAACATAAGATCTCCAACCAAGTATTTATCAAAACCATAGTACTAATTTGTTAATTTTACATTAAATTATTTTTTTCCCTTGTCGCAGACGTTATGACAATTCATGTGAGTTGATGGGTGTTTTCTATAAATTGTGCAAGATGCCTAACTGGCTGAGACGGTTGGTCGGAAAAGTGCTGAAAATCTGTGTAAGTGTTTGTAACCTTTTACATTGTGGCAGTTCAGTAGCTTTATGAGAACTGCAGAATTTATCTAATTCCTACCTAAGTGGACAAATAGCGGCACAAAGTAGTACTTTGTTTTTGTGTCTTTTATAGTCCTTCGGCAAAACGTATCTTTTAGGGTGCTTTGGCAAAATGAACTTATACCTAAACCCTCTCTCTCTCTCTCTCTCTGTCTGTCTCTCTCTCTCTCTCTCTCTCTCTCTCTCTCTCTCTCTCTCTCTCTCTCTCTCTCTC
>RQTK01001065.1:34586-50420 GCA_003991915.1 Elysia chlorotica
GAGAGAGAGAGAGAGAGAGAGAGAGAGAGAGAGATACCAATCTAACAAAACATTGATATTTCATTAAAACCGGTTGACAAAGTAACATATTTCTTAATCAAGACTGCTTCACAGTCAATAAAAGATTACATTTTAAGGTATTTTCACAGTGGTAGAAGTAGGCTTTTAGTGAAAATAGTCGAACGATAATTGCACTTTGTGGGATTAGAACCCTCGACTTGTAGATGCAACAGTTAAAGCTCCGAGGCGCCTGTGGAAAGATACCCAAAAATGTCAAATCTAAATATAACCATTCCAGCGGTCTGCCTCTGCTAAATCTAATTTTTACAGTCATTATGACTGTGTATTATGGCGTCAGGCGGATTTCCTTTGGTTTGAAACTGTTCAAAAGGAAACCGATAATATTGTCTCTCAAAATCATAGATGTAGAGACTACAATGTTACATTGCAAATAGGCTACACTTCCGCATAATGCGTGCGATTTTGTGATTTTGTGATCCTGGAAATAGTGAATACATGCTTCAATTTAATCCGCTCTTAAATAAAAACTATCGCTTCTTATCATAATTGATTGCTCCTATATCATTGATTGATTTGTATAACCACATTGGTTGCTTTTATTTTGATAATTGATTGCATTGTATTTTTATCATTTTTTGTTGCTTCTTATGACCGCATAATGCTTTTTATTATCATTTTTTCTTATTATGTATGATAATTGCTTTATTCTAAAGCGCAATAGAAGCAATAAAAGATATAATAATAATTAAGGCTCAGCATAATCAAAAGGAAAAAAATAAAAACAATGGAGCACCCCACACCACAAATCGAAATTTAAGCCTTCGGGGATTTTTATGTTAGTGTGTTCGAAAAAACAACAACAACCAACCTAGATTGTAGCATAAATAAATCATGCCGTTTCAAGTGACTGGTCCCTTACACCAAAACAACCAAACACACGCGCACACACACACACACACACTCTCTGTAGAAAATGCTACATAGGAACCGTAAAGCCACTGTAAACACATTTAAGACATCGAATAAAACTTATTCATTTGTTTACGGTGTTGTCATAGAGTGTGCAGGTTGCATTAAGATCGAGGCCTCAGGCAAATTGGTTCACGTGATCCACATTAAGTGTTACAATGATCTATTTCTTTGAGGTAAGTGTCATAGTTAGGGCAATATGGTTCGCCAGATGTTTTTTCGTTTTGTTGTTGTTTTTTTAAATGCAGCACATGACCCGTGACTTGACCTGCTATTCCTGGAGGCCTGGGTTAAGATTCATTATAAACATTGTGTGTGAAAACCTTTTAAAGCTCTATTAAAAAACGTGCCAAAGACTATAATCGAGACTTCCAAAAATAACAGACAGGGTAACCGAAATAAACAAACATTTGCATTTATAACCAAAGTAGGCTATATCATTAAAATGTAAGGTAGCCTACATTTAGGACAGTTCAGATTCTAAGCTCAATAGGCTAATTTGGGTAGCCAAGGAGTACATTTATAACCTATTTATCCAGAGAATGTGAAATGACTTTGTGTTTCAAACAGTAGCCTAAACAATGTTTGTACCAATGAACCTTTTGCCAACCGCATAGAGCTGGATCTGTAAGCTTTTCAATCGGCGCAAGATCAAAGACGCCATTGATTTTGTTTGTATCATAAATTCTTTGCAATTGTTTGACTTATTCTGTAGATGATAAAGCTCTTAAGAGTCAGACTAACCAACCGAATGCAACTAAAAAAGATATACTGTTATGACTAAAAAAATTCCAAATATGTCATAAATGGATTTATTATAATCGCTTTTGTTGATTCCAGATACAAATACTTTGAAATATTTGTTGGGTTAAATGCTCTAAAAAGCTTTGACGTCAATTATTATTAATTTTCTCACTGACAGCGCGAAAGAGCCAGGATACTTTTGACTTAAATATTAATGCCATTTTTCTCTAGTGCACTTTTGCGTACATGTTTTTGTTTTGTTTTTTTAAAGACTTGGACTGGATATGGAGAAAAATTATGCCAATAATAATGACACAAAGAAAAATATTTTCCCCGGATCTACAATATTCTTGAGCAGTGAAATAATAATCTTTTATTGTTATGAGTTTACGTTTGTATCATTTTTTTCACTGCACGTTACAATATAATTCATCTGCCACTTTCTCTGTATATCAGACTCACTCTCTTTATCCACTGTATACATTTACATACGATTTCTTCTGACCAGTGTTTTTTCTAGATTCCAAACCTTTAAATCAGGACTCCTGTGAGATGAAATAATCTGAGTCGAATTTAATCATAAACAATACCCCTCTCCAATCTCTAGAAACACAGTCATAGTCTCTCTCTCTCTCTCTCTCTCTCTCTCTCTCTCTCTCTCTCTCTCTCTCCCCCTCCCACCCCACCCAACCTTCAACCATCTGTGCCTTATTAATTGGTTGCTATTCATAGAAATTTAAAAGTAATAATCTAGAGACGCACACAACACAATTAATTATACCTGTCAGGAGAGCTTCAAGTTCAAGTGGTCAATCCACGTGAAGATTACCTGACAAGTAAAACTAATTGTGTTGTGTTATCCGGTCTTTGAATTGCTACATGTAAATAAAAGACTTATAATTGCCAAATCAGCACATTGTTTCTCGAAAGTTATAAAAATATCTTATTATAACTCACAACCAGGAAATTAACTCATAGTTGTATTATACCATTACGGCACTAGAATAGTACTCAAATAGGACGAAATACATTATGTGGTCAGTATAACTTAGACCCAGAGCGTGGGTGTGGACGCCGTAGACAGGATCGATCCAAAATTCCTACTCCTAGCTTTGCTTTAGTGGGAGAGAGTAGGCTAGACAAAGTGCTGAGTACAATGTAGTTATGCTATCACTAAAGACTTGTGGCAAGTGGACTCGTCTACGATTTTAAGAGCTCTCCTCTGTGAATATTTTAAACTTCATTCACTGTAAACGATGTGTACTTTGTGCTTTACTCGTCTACGATTATAAGAGCTCTCCTCTATGAATATTTTTAACTTCATTCACTGTAAAAGATCTGTACTATGTGCTGCACAGCGTCATTATAATACTTCTAGATCTAGGACCGTAAGAGTATACGAGTAATAAACGACGAGTCGTAAGAAGGCTTACGACAAGTCGTAAGTTACGGCGACGTTGTACACACGGCTCCTGGATTATAAAGCGAGCTGCCAATTAAAAAAAAACAACAAAAAACAGTATTATACTAATAGTCCAAATTGTAAGAAAATACGAAATAATACGTTTTCTGCGTTAGTGTATTGTACAAGTCAACGTACTGAACACAAGGTGAGAGGCACATCTAGAGAAATCTTGGGAGAAATAGATAGTGATAGTTAGCGGCTACAACAAATATATAGCTGGCATAAAATGTATTGCGGACTCCAATAAATCTCTGGTCAAGCGAGATGAATTGTCTCCTGGTTTACTTCTTGTAAGTTCCCAAGAAGTCCCTTTCTGGTGAAAGCTTCAGCAGGAGGTCAAAATGTAAATAGATAAATCTACATAATCTAGGTCTTCATGCAGGCTGATTAAGTAACAGGCCTAGTCATAACCATGTTATCCGGATCAATGCTACTAACTGTAATCCTGGTTCCACTTTCAGACGTAGTGGAGTCCATCAAACTTTTCAGGGGAAATGTGTGGGTGTATGTGTGTGTGTGTGGGGGGGGATAGAGGAAGGAACAATACCAGACAAACCAGACCATTAACATTGATTGTGTTTAAGGTGCCTGGAAAACTGGGTAGCCCTATGACATACCCGAACCAGCAGTATCGACTGATAATACAGGCTTTGTGTTCGCGCGACAAAAACGTTTAACATAATCACGCCCTTTGGACACGGTCGCTCATTGGCTCCCTACATCTAGGACCTAGCTTGGATTGGACGCAAGTGCACATTCACTTACCTATCGTTTTAATTTTTGCCATTAGCTCCGTTCACGCAAGGTCTCTCTAGTAATGTTAATCTGGGTGTAACTACGCCAAATATCCAGGAAAACACTACCGTGAAAAATGAACGCCAAAGTAAAAGGTTTTGCCAGTTGCAGACTATTTACATTATTAATAAGTTTCCTAGGCCCCGCCGCAGTCGTTCGATGGCTTAATTGAAATATGTATGACCACCGTGAAAGGCTTGCTCTCTTGGGAGATACTGACAAATCATTACAGAAGGTTCTTATAGGAGAATGTAGGTTCGATTTTTTCACGTTCGTTAATTTAGTCCTGCATTCATTGTCGATAAAAGGTCAGTGTTGCTGATCGATGTAATATACCGTAATGCATTGTGTATGAGATGGCGTCCAAAGCTAAATCCGGAAGTGCCACAAAATAAAAAAAAGTCAGAGTGTCCAAGTCCAAGTTGATTAAGTCCAAGTGTTAAAATATCTTCATGATTTTATATATCATGTATTTTGTTTACTGGTTGTAACCATGACTGCTTATGATAACAAGGATGCCAAAAGATTGGTGATATTGTAGTTTCAAAGTCAAAGCCTCATATCGTGAACGCAAGTTTCAACACCGACCAATTCCTCACTAACTCTTTCCCGCTTCATATTTTGGAAACTACTATAACACAGTGCCAGTACCATTTTAGTATAATTATTTTAAACAAAAATGTGCCCCGACCTTTAATATTGAGGATATATCCTTTATTTTCAACCACATGAACAACTTTACCTTTGCCTCATAGATATATAGCGCATCCTACTAGCTTCACGTACCTCTCTATGTAATAGATTAATTAGACCATAACTTTGTAAATACATTATAAATTATGCTTTAGGCACGTCTGGAGACGTAAAATCAAAATGACATCGTTTGATTCTTCTACATCCTTTAGAAGTTCGAAACGGTCGAAACTTCTTCCAGGCGTCGCTCCTTTTTTTTAATTTTTTATATATTTTATCTCCTCTCTAGTACCTCCTTTTTCAGATAACGTAAACCTGCGTTCCGTCAGGCGTTGTTTGTTTATTTTTTGTTTTGTATCCGACACCAGCAGTATAATATACTATAATTATTGTGTTCGGATTCCAAGACTGACGCCTGACAAATTTACTAGCTTCCACACGCGACAGGGCGGGGAGACCTAGATTCCAATCTCAGTCGGTCACATTAAACTGAAACCGATCCAACCAGTGATGGACGGAATCGGACAAATATATATTTGAACAGTTCGTAGGATTCGAACCGCGGACCTTCCGCTCTGGAAACCACCGCTCCACCGCTTGGGCCAGTTAGCCTATCTTCCCCCATTAAAAGTCGTGCTCCACTACCGTCTAAAGTATAGATTACTCGCCCTTGAAGCATCGTGATAATTCTGCGAGTTTGGCATTATCGATAACATTTATTGGCATGAGTCGGGACATCAATTTTTCAGACCATGGCAATCTGTAGAAAGGTCACGTTTGTCGTCGACTGACAGAATATTCATACTTTATGTAGAGTTTCCTATAGCGACTGAGTGAATCATCTGAGCAGATCAGCTTATGTCGTTGCTAGAGCATTACTTTCTGCATAATTATGCCGTATGACATTTTTTTTTTTTTTGCGATTACAGATGGCAGCCGACAGAGAAGTTATTTTTGCTACGTGTTATAATTGATAATATTGATGATAATGACAATGATAATGAGGATGATGATGATGATGATGATGATGATGATGATGATGATGATGATGATGATGATGATGATGATGATGATGATGATGATGATGATGATGATGGTGATGATGATGATGATGATGATGATGATGATGATGATAATGATGGTAATAATGAACATGATGATGATGATGATGATAATAATAATAATAAAAATAATAATAATAATAATAATAATAATAATAATAATAATAATAATAATAATAATAATAAGAATTATAATAATGATAATTAAAAAATAGAAATAATTATCAAAGCAGTGGCAACAATAAGAGTAATGATGATAGGAACAAAAACAACAGCACCAATGACAACAGCAATAACCAACAACAACAAAAACAACAATAACAACAACAACAACAACAACAACAGCAACAACAACAACAACAACAACAACAACAACAACAGCAACAACAACAACAACAACAACAACAACAACAACAACATCAACAACAACGATATCCACAACAACTTTTCACGCTGTGACGAGTTTTAGTTCTCCAAGACCTTCTATAAAATAGAGAAGGATTTGGCTCTTCTAAATTATTTTTACCACTTAAATTAGACATGAGTTTTATTACGTTAACCAAATAGAGCCATTCTGGAGATTCTCAATGCGAAACTAGATATAACTGTGTAGGTAAAAATATTTTGTGAATCTAGGATCATAGTATCGAATCTCCCATGACAATTAGTTTATTTAAGTGGGTTTTGGCAACGTTATAGTTTAGATCAATAAATCTTTATAACTACGACCGCTGTTTTGTAAACCGTATAAAACCACGAAGACCATTGTGGCTTCTCTTTGTTTTGGCGGCTAATGCAGTAAAGAACAGTATAAAAATCACATTACATGTATGTCCCTTTTTATGTGTGGCTGGTGACATGCCTTGCACTCCGTCAATGAATAACTGACTGTGTTTGTTATTACCTGTCAATTTAATCGAAAAGCACAGTGCCATAGGCATCCATTTTTATTCAGTATCGGGTCTAGATCTAAACTATAATACATAGCCAATTTTTCAATATAGCCATAATTTTTATAGGCTGCTTTATTTTGTACCCTTCAATGCTTACACAACAATGTAACTCTAGCCTATTGTGCGGCAGAAACTTTGCATATCATGGAAATTAATCACTTGGCTTGGTTTTATCGGTCTGTGATTCACCGCACTGTCTGCTTTTCTGTTTATAGAGCTTTAAATGAAGTGCCTGCTGCGCTTAGAATCAATGTGGCTCGCAATAAATTATTTTCTGTTATTCCAAACCTGCATATCTTTTCCTTATCCTCTATATATCACTATCTCTCTCTCTATCCCTCTGTCTCTCCCTGTCCGTCTCTCTGTCTCTCTCTCTCTCTCACCCCCTCTCTCTTCTCTCTCTCTCTAACTGTCTTTTTATTTCTGCCTCTGTCTGTCTCTCTGTCTCTGTATGATAATATTCAACTCTGCGCATCTCCATCGTTTTCTCTTTGTGTTCTACTTTCTCTTTCAATTTTTATCGTTTTCTACTTGTCTGTCTGTCTGTCTGTCTACGTATCTGTCTGATTGTCTGCCTCTTTCTCTGTCTGGTTTACTGTCCGTGTTTCTACTTGTCTGTTTACCCGTCTGTCTATCTCTCACCCTGTCTCTGTATCTCGGTTTCTCCCTATTTTGTTATCTCTCTGTTTCTCTTCCCTCTTCCCCCCGTCTATCTCTATGTTTATGTCTTTCTCCCTCTCTCCCTCTATCTCGCTCTATCTCTCTGTCTTTCTCTATCTCTCTCACCCCCTCTCTCTTCTTTCTCTCTCTAACTGTCTTTTTGTTTCTGCATTTGTCTGTCTCTCTGTCTCTGTATGATAATATTCAACTCTGCGCATCTCCATCGTTTTCTCTTTGTGTTCTACTTTCTCTTTCAATTTGTATCGTTTTCTACTGTCTGTCTGTCTGTCTGTCTGTCTGTCTGTCTGCGTATCTGTCTGTTTGTCTGCCTCTTTATCTCTCTGGTTGACTGTCGGTCAGACCTTCTTATCGGTTTCTCCCGCATTCTATTCAACTATTTACGTACTACTTGATTGCTGATAAGAAACATGAAGCAATCCCATATGGAGGTGTCAATGGGAATTTCCACGAAAATGACGTCAGGCCTATTTGTAGTTATTCCAAGAAATTGTATGCAATTGAATACACCTTTATTTTTGTGTTATTTTCTTAAACGAATGAAAAAGACCTTTCAAATGAAAATTCCACACCACTCATGACACAACCTATTTTAGTCTGCTGTTTTCTTTTTAAATCCCATCCAAATTCTAGGAATCTCACTCTAGTGATTATTCTTTACAAAGAACGCCATAGGCTAAAAGAAAAGGATTTGAAAAAAAAGTATTTAAAAAAAAAGAATGAATGAAAATCAACATTAATTTACAAAAATAAAATACAGACAAAGGAGCACACTTTTTAAATAAGCCAAAACACACGGGAGCGACGAAGAGAGGGGGGAGTGGAGAGAGAGAGAGAGAGAGAGAGAGAGAGAGAGAGAGAGAGAGAGAGAGAGAGAGACAGACAGACAGACAAAGAGAGAATAGAGAGAGACAGAGAGAAATAGAGAGAGAGAGAGAGAGGCTGAGACAGAGAGGAGAGAGGCAGACAGACAAACAGACCAACAGACAAACAGACATACATACAGACAGACAAAGAGGCACAGAGAAATAGAAAAAGACAGATGGTTGCCTGGATCATCATCATCATCACGCTTGCTTTACGATACTGTCTCACGTAGACTCCCGTACAATTTGCTTGAAGAGTGTGGCTTGTAATTTGTATATTGAAACTGAAATGCACCGGATGCGCGATCTGTTATCACAATGTCACGGATGTCAAACAACAATTAAAAAAATGTGCGACCTCTCCATGTCGAAAAAGACAGAATGAGAGGGAGGTATGCTGCAATTTTGACTGTGGGACAACTTTCATTTGGTAGAGGCAAAAAAGGGGGTAGGGGTAGGGAGGCATACATGATTTATGAAAGAGAAGGGAGAAAGTGACATAGATAGTTAACACGCTAGAGAGAGAGAGAGAGAGAGAGAGAGAGAGAGAGAGAGAGAGAGAGAGAGAGAGAGAGAGAGAGTATGTGTATAAGTAATAGAGATAGATCTACCTATCTATCTCTATATCCCTCTATGTAAAATATGTATATAACTCTTTGGTCGGGCCGTCGAAAAAGCAAATCTCTCATCTAGTTTAGTGTACCTTTAGGTCTAAAGGGCAATTATTTACTGTGTTGAAAAAATTAATTGCGACACATAGCCTTTATGTCCACTTTTTGACCAGTAACATAAGAAAATATAGTGCCTCTAGCAAAATTTTTACAGGAACACATTATACAATTATATACACCTATTAATTATATATAATACCCGGTATGTAATATATTATATAAAGTATGTATAGACCTCAGCCGCAGCTGAGTAGAGACCCGTGCTGGTCTGTAAACAAACCTGGCTGATAATCCCGACCTGACACAACCCATTAAGTATTTCCTCAGATAGCAGCAGAGATCTCGTTAAGCTGATTAGCGCCAAGGTCATCAACAGTTTAGTGACCAAGAAACAACCAAAATAATGCTTAGCCCTGTTGGAAGCTGTCCTACTTCTCGTTTCTAAAACCCTGAAAAGTGTGGTACTTAAGAATTAATGAGATTGACCCTTAAGCACCTGAAGTGGCAAAATGTTGAGCAATGTAGTTTGCAGTTTATTGCTTGCAACATCGAAGTTTCGAAATGCATTGGTGGTTACATCACACCTGATTTTGTATTAAAATAAATAGTAGTGGTAGTGGTAATGGAAATGTAAGGGGTAGTAGTAGTAGTGGTAGTAGTAGTAGTAGTAGTAGTAGTAGTAGTAGTAGTAGTAGTAGTAGTAGTAGTAGTAGTAGTAGTAGTAGTAGTAGTAGTAGTAGTAGTAGTAGTAGTAGTAGTAGTAGTAGTAGTAGTAGTAGTAGTAGTAGTAGTAGTAGTAGTAGTAGTAGTAGTTGTTGTATATTTTTTCTTGGCAAGGCTAATAGACGGGGCGTTTAGGTTGTGAGTTCGAATCCCGTCCAAGTCATTAATTTGTATTTTATTGTTGTTTATTTCCTGTAACAAGCTATATCTAATCAATTGCTTTTTTCATTTTAATGACATGTGTATTCATTTCTGCTTCCTCTACATTCTTTCTTTATTAATCTCTCAGATCTCTAGATCGAATTCCGTATACTGTAGCCCCTAGCGTACATAAAGTGCCTTATTTCTCATCAAAAAGATTGAAAAGCAATGTCTCATTTAATTGTATTTAAACACTAATTTCCGAGGACTTACAAGAGAGATGTTCTAATCGGAGATGTAGTATACACATACAAAATAACGTGTGTGACAGTCTTGTGGTCCGTCCACAATATAACCTGTACAGTGCTACCATTACGCGTTAAAACCAACTCAAACTCAAAAATCCTCTATCAGCGAATCATCCTAGTTATACGTCTGAAAGCGTTAAAACCAACTCAAACTCAGCCCTCCCCCCAAAAAAAAATAATTTGCTATGTGTTTTTCACGTTATGTGTATTATATAGTTACGTTGTCTACATAACTTTTTTCTATTTCTAATATTATTTTTTTTAGTCTTAAGTCGAAACTTATTATACCGTATTGTATGTCAACGAAAGTCTGCATTTACGATGGAAGTATTAAAAAAACATGGACGGAAAAAGCGAAGCTGTCGGCTAGTCTAACGTCTCCTAGATTACTGCGACAGATCTTCAAATTGGGATACTCAGGACTTGCCGCTTATCCAACCAGTTAAACAAAAATGCAGCGTTAGAGCAGGTATCGAACCGTACGCCTCCGCGCGGAAAGCGAATCCTCTATCAGCGAATCATCCTAGTTATACGTCTGAAAGGTTTCTAGGAGAATCCTATACGGCGACGTGTCCCATGACTTACAACTGACAATTTTACGTGCTATCGCATACGAGACAGTGCTGTGATACATGTACTAGTCAAATGAAAGTGACACCGACTCAACAAGTAGGGGGCGAAATCTGACAAATTTGGACCCGCGGGCATCCGATTGAGAGACAAACGCTCGACCACCCTACCCTGCGGTTTCTCTAAGAAACTGACACTTAGTGGTATAAGCCTGAGGACCAGAGGTGGTCAGGATTCAGTCCAGATGACCCACAACTGTATCGATTTTAATGTTTCCTTGACCCGTGCCCTCAAATCTCAGGTCAAGTTCATTTATCCGAAAATCGGATTATGGCTTGTTTCAATCTGGCTGAATCCAAGGGTTACTTAACTCTCTCGTGAACGACCTAATTGCACGTTGGTTTGGATTTAATTGTTTGGTTTCACAACATTCTACTTCTGCGACTAGGCTATTTAATATACAGATTCGAAGACTAATTTCTGACAAGTTTATGAGTTGCCTCTGATAACGATCTAACAAAGCTTTGTCAGCATTATGCTTGCTTTTTTTTAGCCATGTTTTGGTCCACAAAATAAGGTACGAGTTCAGCCTCGCAACTTATGTCCCTTTATATATTTCTGCGTCTTCACTACTTTTTCTCTCATAAATTCACCACAATTTCTGAAATCCCATCATGTTGTATTTAATAATTACACAAAAAAATAAATGTGCCCCTTGCAATGTTATGTTTCATGTCCATTTCTTTGACTAAACCATGTTCAATTTGAAACAAATCCTCGTGATTAAGCTGTATAGATGTTATATAAATGATTGTGGGTGTTTATTATCTTGATCTGAATTCAAAGTTTATTATTTGCCTTAAAAACGCACACAGAAAATACATTTATTATTTTATTTTTATTATTTCTTTTTAGCTCATAGTTTTGCTCATGCATAGGTTGTTTTTGCATTAATGGGCCATATAATTATGAAGCTTCATGTGAAAACAATTCTGTTTTATACAAAATCCATTTGCATTACTATCTAAAAAAAACTAACGTCGATTTCTTTGCCTCTCTTCTCTCTCCTATGCCAGCTGTTGCGCAAGAGCGGCCTTGAGTTTGACGTGGCGTACACGAGCGTCCTCAAGCGGGCGATCAAGACGCTCTACTTCATCCAGGAGGAGATGGACGCCCATTGGATGCCGGTAGTCCGGTCGTGGCGCCTCAATGAGAAACACCAGGGGGCGCTGCAGGGCTGCAACAAGAAAGAGATGGCGGCACTGCACGGGGAGGCTCAGCTCAAGGTGAGGCCAGCTTTTTTTTTTTTAATTTCAAAGTCTACTAGGTCTTAAAGAAATTCCCACCGATTTCTATTAATAGAAATACGTGGGGAAAGTTATACGGCAACGGGAAACCATAGCTGGATACCAGGGTCTTGGTCGGTCATTTTATACATTGTGCTTACGACCCATCACCTACTAGCCTTTTCCAACAATTTCCATAAGGAGACGCATGCACAGGCCGCCATTCAAACATGGGATCTCTTACTCGTTGGTTCTCTATATAGCGAGGGAGAGAGTTATCTCCCTCTCTCCTGGTTTAACGTCTCCTAGGTTCCCCTGGAGAGTCCTATGTGACGTCGGGCCCCAAGACTAACGTCTGACAATTATATGTGCTGGCATATACGAGACAGGGCGGAGATACCATGACTCCTGTCTCAGCCGGTCACATTATACTGACACCAACCGAACCAGTTACAGGAGACGTACATAGGACTAGGACAAATAAAGCTGCCGATCGTGGGATTAGATCTGCGGACCTCCTGATCTTGGAGACCAACGCTCTACCACTTGACTCGTTGGTCCAAAGAACTCACATATCTACCAACCCAAACACTGCTGTTGTTATTAGAGGCATTATGATTCACACGTTAAAGGTTGACGAAATCAAACCCTTTAGGCAAGCTGTTTTCGAATCGCTCATTGCTTCCGTAAAGTCTATTAAAAATGTATAATTATTTGGACTCCGGTATAGATTTCTTTCTCTATCGCTTCGGTTTTGCTATGGCGCTGTAATCGCAATGCCTCGAATATTAGCGAGAAAACGTCTTCAGCATCAAGTATTCAAACTTAATTCTGACTTCCAAAAATCTAAGTCGTCAGTAATTCATAATGTCCGATCAGCGCAGCATCAGCTTGAGATTGACTCCATCCGTTTAGACATTTCCTAGAATTGTTTATTTCTGGCTTTGAGAGCGAAAAAAATTGATACAATTAGAGAGAGAGAAAGTGAAGGAGGGAGACAAAGAGAGATTTAGACTAGAGACAGAGAGAGGTAAAAACAATGGGCGCAGTGTCATGTTATAAAGATACGTATGTAAACAGAATCGAAACCAGTACCACATTAATTGAACGATCTTTTGATCGACTCATTATTATACCGATGGCATAGTTGCGAATAGCCATTTGTTTTTCATCTTCTGTCATGTTGATATCATGGCGAATACTTTTCGCTTTTGTTTTAGTGTAATCATGGTACCATCTGCTACATCTTTGTTGTGAACTTAATTATACAACTCCAACTGCGTCTCTCTTCTTTCTGTGTCTCTCACTTATCTTTTACCCCCTCTCTGCCCCCCCCCTCTCTCTCTCTCTCTCTCTCTCTCTCTATCTTTGTCATTTTCCCTGTCTCCTTCGTCTTTGTAAAGACAATGCTTTGAGCCATTTCTTTTGTAGACAAAACCACAATTCAAGAACGTTTTCTCCCCAACAGACATTTAGACTGTTTCTCTTTCCCTCTTTTCTCCCCTTCTCCTAAACACAACAAAACAAGACAAAAACAATACAAAAATATACACACACACATAAAATACTTGTGTACTCACGCGACCACATCCTTTGTTGATTCACTCATGGAATCCACTATTTGTATACATATGCTCATAGTGAGTAATGCTTGAATTGGTTTACTGCAAAATTGTTGATATAAATTACGTGTTTGCCACAATGCATTCCACCCTTCACCCATCACCCTGTGTGTGTGTGTGTGTATGTGTGTTTGTATTTTGTGATTTTATGTGTGTCAGTGCGAATTTGGCGAGGGAATTGATTTCTCTATGTGGCGCTGTGTATGCTTTTGTGTGATAGATAGACTGATAGACAGATAGGTAGATAAATAAATAGGTAGATATATAAGACAGACAGACATACAGAAAGAGAGACAGATAGACAGAAAGAAAGAAAGGAAGGAAGGAAGAAAGAAAGAAAAAAAGAAAGAAAGAAAGACAGTCAGACAGACAGACAGACAGACAGACAGACAGATAGAAAGAAAGAAATAAAGGCAGACAGACAGGCAGACAGACAAAGTGTGTGTGTGAGAGAAGGGGGAAATTATTATTATTATTATTATTATTAAATATTATTATTATTATTATTATTATTATTATTATTATTATTATTATTATTATATGTAGGCCTACAGTATGGTAAGTGCTGATATACGCAGTTAAACTTAAAAAGATTTCTCTTTGGTCTTTTAGATAACACCCAGTAGGCTGAAGACCTAAGCCATGTCTATTAAACATTACAGAAAAAGTCCACAAAAATATAATTAGCTCTTAGGTTTTGAAAGTGACTAGATTAGGATCTCCTCTTACTCGTAGGCCCCATTTACATTCATCCACAAAGTTGATGGGAGTTGAACTGCCAAGCCTTCGATCTGGGTCATTGTTTGACTGACTGACTTTGTCTATGAGAAAGAATCCTCTCACACTGTCAGTCCACGGACTGCTGTTGCTGCTTTGCGTGAAATTCAAACGTCAACAAAATGGCTGACCCAAGCTACACATGTACTTGGGTGATAAAGCAATAAACTGCAGTACATTCTCTTTTTTCTTCCACCCAGACATTGTATCAGTAGACCATGAGCTAGTGCTACATATGTTATAGTATTAATATTATTATTATATGGCAAAGAAAACAACCGTCTCTGGCCGAAAGGCGACAAATGTTATTGCGAGTTTCCACGGCCCATTTGGAGCGATTCAAGAGGAAACAGTGCAGAGTTGTTGTTCTTGGGTGATTACCGTCTGGGGGCGCTGAGAGCGAGCGATACGAGGCCGCCCATCTCTGCTGTGGGTCGCCCAGTCAGTAAGTGCCTGCAGACGCGTAATGCCGTTATGATATTGATTGTAGCCAGGGTGCCATGGACGCGGATTTTCACCTCTGGCGTCGATACCCAACGTGGGCCAAACTCTGTGTTGACATTTGCTGCTTCCGACCACCGCGGTGACCTCCTGACTTCCGGTCCTCTGATTGAAATCTATCTATCTATCTATCTATCTATCGTCTGTCTGTCCGTCTGTCTGTCTCTCCATCTATCTATGTATCTCTTTCTTTCTACTCTCTCTCACTCTCTTTCTCTCTCTCTATCTCTCTCTCTATCTCTCTCTCTATCTCTTTCTCTCTCCTGTTTATACTAGGGCATGGACCCAAGCATGCTTCCCAAAACAGAGAGCCTTAAGGACACGCTAGAACGACTCCTGCCTTGTTGGTACGACCAGATAGCGCCTGCACTTAAGGTATGTAGGGAGCCTGGTTCGTATCCTTTTACATCCTCTATATTTAGTATCTTTAGTTCTAAAGTGCATGTAGTAAGTATCGCGACGCTATAGACGTAGACAACAGGCTGAGACAATGGTTTTTACTTTAAATAACTATATCTACTGCGAGACCGATGTTAAAGCTCATCGCACAGATGTTGTACTTAGTAGGCCTACCCCTAGCGTTAGCTTTTCTTGCTAAACACTGAAAAGTATTAGACGATGAAATTCAACTAAGACACTTAATGTACTACATGTATCGATTTTGAAGCTGTATAACAACCGAGCGCTAAATTCGTCACATCGGTTGTACTGTGTTCTATCTCATCTTTTAAATACTAGAGATTTAGAGTATTTGAGAATTGAGATAGGGCACTATACAACTGAGGTGACCAATGGTGTCTGATTAAGATGAGCAAGTAAATAAAGAGTAAGGACGTCAGCGACACCAAAGACAACAGGAATAGCAATAAGACACATAACAGCAACAGCTGCAACATTAGTAATTGGAGACACGTCATAAGTAATGCTAATAACAGCAAAAGAGAGGCATGAAGAGAGAGCGAGAGCAAGAGAGAGAGAGAGAGAGAGAGA
>RQTK01001065.1:50440-68902 GCA_003991915.1 Elysia chlorotica
CAGACAGACAGACAGACAAACAGGCAAGCAGACAAACAGAGAGACAGAAAAGGACATAGAAAGACAGAGTGTGTGTGTTCTAGATGGATAGATAGATCGTCTAGGAGAGAGAGAGAGAGAGAGAGAGAGAGAGAGAGAGAGAGAGAGAGACACTCACACACACACACACACACAAACAGACCAAGGAGAACAACTAAAAAATTAAAGGGAAAAAGAAGAGAAGTTAATAGTGTGTTTAAGAGAATAAGTGGGCGCGTTTCATTCAGCACTGTTGTCTTTTTGTACAATTATTTAAAAAAAAACAACTTATTTTTGTTGTTTGTCCTCAGGAAAACAAGCGCGTCCTACTAGTGGGTCACGGCAGCAGCGTCCGGGCTCTGATCAAGTTCCTGGAAGCGATGCCCGAGGAGACCTTCATAGACCTGGAGGTGCCCCAAGGTGAGACCCTCATATTAGACACCTTGAAATCATGGGGCCATGGCGGAAACTGCTCCGGCGACCAATCATAGCTCTAGCCTAGACTGTTGTTATTGTTGCACTGCGTGCCTAAATGACGTGATTAAGCCATTCGTTACCGTAGTATGAATCGCAAAAGCTTGAAATAGACTAAATTGAATTGATTAAGTTGGTTTAACGTCCAACATCAGCACTATATAGGGGATATTTTGGACGGACCCCAAGACTGACGTCTGCCGCACACGAGAAAGGGCGGGGATACCATGACTCCTGCCTCAGCCGGTCACACAAAACTGACACTGACCCAACCAGTAGGGTACGAAATCGTCAGAGCTCGAATCCGGACGTTTTGCGTCGGAAGCCGATGTCCCACCCCAGGCCACCGCGCCCCACTTGAATTAGACTAACAGTGGGAACTTGAAGATCCCTCTAACATCGATTTCTATACCAGCAGTTTTGAGTTTTAATTTGAGTCTGTTGCATAGCATCCAACATCAGCACTATAATTCTAAGCTATATTGTGGGCGTGTCCCTAGACGTGTCCCTAGACGTTTGCCAGTTGTACGTACTGCCTTACAGAGACAGTGAAGGGATACCATGACTCCAGTCACAGTCAGTCACAATGCACTGACACCGATCTAACCAGTATGAAGCGAAATTGGACAAATCAATACATTTTTTAGCGATTTTAGGTTTTGAACCAGGAGGTATAGACAAACGCTCTACCACCTGTGCCAATTTCTTTCCCTCTTCCCCCCCCAAAAAAAACCAATCAGAAATGTCAGTTCGAATCGCTCACCTTTCTTTAAGCCTCTTTAATTAAGCAAAAACCCATTAGAGTTGTACAGCCCTGACAACTTGGGCTGACCAGAGAGTGTGAAATAGTGAGAGTTTTCACGTTGAGAATTTTGCGCATGTATATCTGGATAATTAAGGCGATTGCGTTCTTCAGCAAAGCTTGGGTAAAAGTATGTCTTAAGATTGGTCAACCGCCTTCAATTTATTAAACAAATAGAGTGAGTGTGTGTCACAATAGCTCTCCATAATTATAATATCAATAGCAATGTGAAACGCCTCATTAAATCTTTAGTCTCTAGACCGCCAGTTCTTGTAGTATAGAAGTTAATGTGCCATGATAAAACCCTTGTTACATCAAATACTGTTAAAAGAAAAAAATCGCACGTAATGGAACTCACCAGAGTGTGGATGCTGAAATAACACATTGGTTTGTTTACATCAGGTTGGCTGCATAAGTGGATGTTAGAGAAGAGGAAAAGACAAAACTATTTGTATCGAGGGTTTATTATATGTTATTAATGTTTATTATAACAAACGAGATTAAAGGTTTTTGCGAGCATTGATAATTAAAAATAACCGTGGTGATATAATGGAGATGAGGGTGATAAAAAGGTGAAATGAAAATTTAAGTCAAAAGCAATATTCAAGGAACCAAAAAGTCTCTCACAAACCATATAATCTTAAAAAAAGTTTCAAATATAAAATGCATCAACGGCAGTAAAGACACTTTTCCACTGATTTCTTTACACACCACAAAGTCGCACAAAATGATCAATGTGGCATTGAAATATAGTTCTGTTTCTAATAAAATTGCAAGATATTCGGCCAATCAGATAGACTCATAAAATAGATGATCAGTAATGAACGGAAAGAAATTCTTGCCGTTAGTCAAACCACTAGTATCTATTAGTAAATCGATCGCGGGTCTTAATCCATACTGTTAGTATAATTGCATTTTGTAAAAAAGGCGGTTGCAATATTTTGGCTATTGACCCCCGAATTTTATCTAGTATTAATAATGATTATGATCTCACCGTCTCCCTCTACAACACCCAGAAATTTAGGTCATCATTAGAATATTCGATCAGGTAGCCGCACCTAACTAACCTTGGACATAATTCAACCATGTAACAGAATACATAACTTTATCTTACACTAGCTGTAAAGTACTGTTAGCCTGGGTGATTCACCTAATACAGGTTCAAGGTAAGCAGAATAAATACAACTTGTCCACTACATTACTCGTCGTCGTCGTCGTCGTCGTCGTCGTAGTAGTAGTAGTAGTAGTAGTAGTAGTAGTAGTAGTAGTAGTAGTAGTAGTAGTAGTAGTAGTAGTAGTAGTAGTAGTAGTAGTAGTAGTAGTAGTAGTAGTAGTAGTAGTAGTAGTAGTAGTAGTAGTAGTAGCAATGGCAGAAGTAGTAGAGTAAGTTATTGTCTTAACGTCAGCAGTTAGACCATATTGTAAAAGTCTCAAAACTGAATTTTGAAAACTTGTGTGCTGCCACCTAAGCGTACATAACCACATGATCTCTCAGGCTGTCACACATAGATAGTACGGAAATTCCAGGATTATCGTCTCAGCTGGTATCATTATTATACAACTTCCACTGATCCCGATACAACCGGTAGGGGGCTGATCCGTGAATTTTTTTTGTCAAAGAATGTGGCCATTAATTATCAGAAACGGGTCCATCCCAATACGCAGCTAAACGCTGTACCACACAAGCCAGCCCGACGCCTTTTCTTCCCCGCCCTGTCTCGTGTGTGCAAGGCACAACAATTTTTTTCAAATAGGTATAATGCAGCTCTAAGAATACAAAACGATACACAGACGTAAGCTTTCGACCCTTTTAAGTCTTCTTCAGACACAATAAGAAATTTAAGAAGTAAAAAGTACAATAAAGTAAAATAGCTAAAACGATCATGAATATAATATAACTAATTGTAAAGTAAAAGCAACAGTAGTAAAGAAACCAAAATTTAATCTAGATCCAAAAAGAGAGTCAAATAATCAATCAATAAGAGATATATCCCTAGAACTAATAATAAAATTACATTTTATTATTAGTTTTAGGGATCTATCTCTGAACGTCTCTTGTGTGGCAGCACATAAATATCCTCAGACGCCAGTGCACAATATAGCCTATATAGTGCTGAAGTTGGATTTTAACCAACTCAACTACAACTACCACTCCCCAGCTCCTTCGCAAATGATTATGTGGTCGTTCACCACACGGGACCTGTCCTTGGCTATCAGTGATCTCGTTTATTGACCAGGGTCGGGTCAATAGTCTGTGAGATTGTTATATGATAATTATGGTGTTTTTTTTTTCCCTCTACACAGTTCTGCGATCAGGGTATTAAAATCAACCTAAGTAGTGCAATATTTTTGCATGCAAAAGTGGTTTGATGCACAAAGAAAGATATAGATAGCTAACTAAAAGGCCGACCTACAGAGACGGCATTAACAGGTAGAGATGTGTTGGGGAAGTGATGAACGAATGGAGGAAGAGACATAGGAAGAGGTACAGAAGGACGGATATAAAAAAAAAAAAAGAGAGAGAGAGAGAGAGAGAGAGAGAGAGATCATCATCATCATCATCATCATCATCGTCTTCGTCTTCGTTTCCGTCATCGTCGTCGTTATCATCATCATCATCATCATCATCATCATCATCATCATCATCATCAATGTACAAGACAAGAAACAAGGGAGGTTACAATGTACAAGAAAAGAAACAAGGGAGGTTACAATGTACAAGAAAAGAAAGAAGGGAGGTTACAATGTACAAGAAAAGAAAGAAGGGGGGGGTTACAATATACGAGAAAAGAAAGAAGGGAGGCTACAATGTACATGAAAAAAATGAAGGGGGGTTACAATGTACAAGAAAAGAAAGAAGGGAGGTTACAATGTACAAGAAAAGAAAGAAGGGAGGCTACAATGTGCATGAAAAATAAGAAGGGGGGTCACAATGTACAAGAACAGAAAAAATGGAGATGTGGGTGGCGGGCGGAATGAAGGAATGATATCATTTATCAGATTTATATCGTACCATATAAAGTCTGACTCTCTCTTCTCTCTGTCTGTCTGTTTGCCTGTCTATCTATCTGTCTGTCTGTCTAGCTGTCCGTTTGTCTGTCTGCCTATCTGTGTATCTATATGTCTGTGTGTCTGTTTGTGTATGTGCGTCTGTATGTCTGTCTGTATGTCTGTGTGTCTGACTCTCTCTCTCTCTGATGATGATGATGATGATGATGATGATGATGACGGCGAAGGCGACGACGATGATAATGATGATGATGATGACGATGATGTCGATGATAATAATGCTGGTGCTGTGGATGATGATCGCTGTGGTCATAGTGTTAGATTGAATAGATAGACTTTTTATCTTTCGCAAATAGAAACATTGTTTGAGCTCTCCTTTTTATAACAACATAACTCAGCAACAGATGTTATGACTAACTCGCCGTCATGTTTATATTTAGATGGTTACTCATACTTTATCACAGTCATCTTATATCCCTTATTCTCCAGTAATTCACTTTAAAATGTTCTATTCTGTTATGTTTGTGAACAATATGTTTGTTAGTATGCTTTCCGACGCCATCATTTTGCTCTCACTTTTATGTATTAAATATCCTGTCTGTAGAAACCCAGATTTCGCAAAACGACAGGGGAATTGCTAGATGTTAGAGCGCAGGGATATAACTCGTTAGGTGTCCTCTTCGATTCCACAATAGGTCGGTGTCGGCATAATATGATTTGGGTGAGGTAGCAGTTTTGGTATCGCCACCCTGTCTGTATGTGATAACACGGACTAAGTTGACACAACCTTGTCACTGCCGTTAGTATATAATTTTTAGAGGCGTTGAGAGAAAGTGGCCAGATATCATAATAACAGAACCACTAACTTTTCAACTTTCAATCAAACTAATACTTACATAATTTCAACAACAAAAATAAGTGTACAACTATTTTGGGACCTGTTGACCCCCTTCCCTTTTATTACACGTCTTCCCCATCTCTTAACACTATTCTTACATTAGCTAATAATACCCCCCACCCCCTTTCTCTCTCTCTCTCTCTCTCTCTCTCTCTCTCTCTCTCTCTCTCTCTACGGTGTAAGATTATATTTCAACGCCCCCTTATCACAAAACTTAAAACAACAAAAGAAAAGCAAATATTTATAACAAAAACTAAAACAAATAATGAAAAATAAAAGCATAGAAAGAAAGGAACAACAACAGCAACAAAACCAACAATCCCAACAGATAAAGATAAAACGACATGAAATAAACAATAGACTGGAAAACAACAACAACAAAACCAACAATCCCAACAGATATAGATAAAACGACATGAAATAAACAATAGACTGGAAAACAACAACAACAACAACAACAACAACAACAACAACAACAACAACAACATGAAAAGAGGCATAAACAAATCTGTTGTGTATGATTATGTGGCAGTTTTCTTTAGAATAAATAGACTGACCAATGTTTTTTTTTTTTTTTTTTTTTAAATCTGTGTGGGATCACCTTGTATTGAACTAAATAAATCACCTTATCAATCAGTCTGTTTAGTACTTTTTTATTTGGTATATACACCAAAATTAGTGAGTGAATCTTTCTGTTCTTGTACATTGTAACCTCCCTTCTTTCTTTTCTTGTACATTGTAACCTCCCTTCTTTCTTTTCTCGTACATTGTAACCTCCCTTCTTTCTTTTCTTGTACATTGTAACCTCCCTTGTTTCTTTTCTTGTACATTGTAACCTCCCTTGTTTCTTGTCTTGTACATTGTAACCTCCCTTCTTTCTTTTCTTGTACATTGTAACCTCCCTTGTTTCTTTTCTTGTACATTGTAACCTCCCTTCTTTCTTTTCTTGTACATTGTAACCTCCCTTGTTTCTTGTCTTGTACATTGTAACCTCCCTTGTTTCTTTTCTTGTACATTGTAGCCATACCTCTGGTCTACAAGCTTGACGACGATCTTCGACCCCTGAAGAAATACTACCTGGGGACGGCAGAGGAGCTTGACGCAGGACTAGCCAAGGTCGCGGCCCGAGGGAGGGCCAAACTACACGTATAACCTCGTCCTCGCTTAGGATAATTAATACAAAATTTATAACAAATTTATTAGCAATGTTGCATTCGTCCTCGATTTACAGTAGATCTGGAAGTCGTTGACCATACAAAACAAAATGCCTTATGTTTATGCGAAGATGTAAAGAAAGGATATTGACTTATGATGACATAATATGTGATGTCCATTTTACATCTGTATAATTTTATGCAGCTATAGAATGATGGTTGTCTATACCTCATATAGTAGGGCTATACGAGTACAGAGAGGGGAAGAGTTAGAGCAAATTGTATCTGGATCCAATCTTCTATTTGTAAACAATGTATTATACAGATTTTCCTTAATAAAACAGTAAAGTGGCATATCTCATTCGTTGTAAATTTGAGATAGTTTTAAAAGTAAGGATTTATGCCTGTATTACTAGTACAAATGTTACAAAATTGTTACTACTGATTTTCTATTTTTTGTTTTGATGAAAAGCAAATCAATTGCTTCAATTCCAGAATTAGATAGATAGTGATTTAACCAATGTTACTACTGGTTTTTCTATTTTTTTGTTTTAATGAAAAGCAAATCAATTGCTTCAATTCCAGAATGAGATAGGTAGTGAGTTAACAAATGTTACTAGCCTACTGGTTTTTCTATTTTTTGTTTTAATGAAAAGCAAATCAATTGTTTTAATTCCAGAATGAGATAGGTAGTGAGTTAACAAATGTTACTACTGGTTTTTCTATTTTTTGTTTTAATGAAAAGCAAATCAATTGTTTTAATTCCAGAATGAGATAGGTAGTAAATTAACAAATGTTACTACTGGTTTTTCTATTTTTTGTTTTGATGAAAAGCAAATCAATTGTTTCAATTCCAGAATGAGATAGGTAGTGATTTAACAAATGTTACTACTGGTTTTCTATTTTTTTGTTTTAATGAAAAGCAAATCAATTGTTTTAATTCCAGAATGAAATAGGTAGTGATTTAAAAATGTTACTACTGATTTTCTATTTTTTTGTTATGATAAAAAGCAAATCAATTGTTTTAATTCCAGAATGAGATAGGTAGTGATTTAACTTACACATTGATATGTCAATGCCAAAGTGGCATATCTCTGAGAGATGCTATCCTGGTATCTTATCTCTAGAGCATCTGCTTGTTTCTAGCTAGATCTAAGTCACTTACTATTTACTCATGGACAAGAACCCCCCCCCGCAAAAAAAGAACAAAAAAAAAAAAAGAAAAAACAACAAACAAAGCAAAACATGAAAACACAACGATTAAAAACATTTTTTCCTTATCATTTTATTACTGCAGTATTTTGTTTTTAATGAATAAGTTTATTTCAATACATTTATTTATTTTGTTTATATTTCTTCTGTTCTATTTATTACAATACAATCAGTATTACAGTGTCATTGGCCCCTGGATTAATGATATGATGAAACCCAGAATCATGTTTGACCCTTTTAACCTGCGCCATGGTTCAAATCTGTTGGGATTCTAACAGCAGCATCAACAATAACAACAATAAAACAACAACAACAACAACAACAACAACAACAACAACAACAACAACAACAACAACAACAACGACAATAATAATACAAAAGTTAGTGAAGTTTTGATAGTAGGAAGACAAAAATGAAAAAAAAACCCAAAAAAACAACAACATCTGATCCTAAAAGTAAAGGTTAATTTGGAATGAGAGATTTTACGTCATCAAAATATTGGTACTTAAAAGCTCAGACAGAATGGAAGAGAAGGAAGAATTGCCTGTTAGAAACATGGATGAGCCGATGGCCTAGGCTGATGATTGAATGGATAGACTGATTGATTAATTAAGCGATCGTGATTTGATAAATAGGTGGATAGTAAAGAGTTTGAGAGTGTGAGTTTGTCTTTTTTGTTCCTAGTGTGCAGTATTTTTCAAATTATTTCTTCACAATTCGGAGTGAAATATTAAAATATATTGCGCACTAATATCGAATTTTATTTGGTCTTATATTGATATAGCTTGTAATACTCGAGGCAATGGCAATTCGGAGTATGTACATATACAATGCCTCAAAGAGAAAAGCTAAATGGGAATCAAGTGAAGTATGAAGTAGCAAGCAAATAAACAGAAACCCTGAAACTTTAGAGTAAAAAAAGGAAAAGTTAACACATCTTTTTGAGAATTATTATGCAAAAAACCCAGAATTTTTGTTACAATTCAATGCTTTAATATTTTTTAGGTTATGCAATTCTCTTTCAAAGAATGTGGAAAGCGCTTTCTAGTCATAGAGGTCTAGGGAGGTTTTTTAAAAGCTTAGGAGTCTTCAACTCTAAAGTTTCAGCTAGAAGGGAAGAAAGATAAAGAAGAAAATTAGCTATTACATGTAAGCAACCCAATTGACGCTTTGGTGAAAAGATAAATCTATTCTTCCATTATATCGTACTTGTATCGGATAAACCCAAGATGTCTGAGTGATGGTAATATTCCAATCTTTCTATCAATCACAAAGTAGATTCCAATGTTTATATCAACCGCAAAGTAGATTTCAATGTTTCTATTCCATCCTTAAACAACAGACCAATAGTTTAGTGCCAGACACATTGGCGTTGTTTGGGGACCTATGTGGCTCTGATGTTTTTTTGTAGTGTGGCCTTATCAGTTATTGTGAACCTTTGACGTTAGTAAAAACCTCTTGAATGACTCGACTATCTGGCAATACAAAAACTGATGTGAAAAGCTCAAAACTATTCCAAGTGTTTAATACTATTGGCAAAACATTTCTTGATCTTCAGAAGAAGGTAATTACACAGATTCTGTAACCATTTGTTTCTAATAACCACTTGTCCATATGTAAACTAAAGGCCTGACCACAGAAATCCAGAATTGCCTGCGAGGTTATTCTAGCTGTCTCACTCATTAGATTACTATGTTCACTTGACTGTGGTTGATCCGGTTTAGAAAGGCTAATCTTGGAAGTCAAAAATGCATTATTAAATGGGTGTTAATTTTATTGACAGACACTATTTTTTAAATTTATTTATAATAATTTTTATTTTTTGTGTATGACGTCTAGATTAAGGTCCATTTAATCAGTGCAGTTGAAATTAATAAAAAGCAATCAAGAGAAAATTAAAATTATTTTTAGGATGCCTGTTGTGAACTTTGATATCACATGGATGTTTCATATAATTATAAGCCTTTACTCTAAGTTAAGGGTCAAATGTTAGTAAAAAACTGATAATTAAAAAGGGACTAAAATACATGAATGATGTCTGCATGCAACTCGTCTTCCTATGAATATAAATAGCATTCACTGGGCCTACTCCGCCCTGTGGAAGATTGACCATTGATGTGTGTGCATATAAAATCGTATTAAACATGTTCTTAAATTTTATGTGTGTTTGCTCAATTCAGGTCTGATAACTTGAATCTTTTTCAATTTTCAAAGCTCACAGATAAAACAAATGTATTCGTCAAATTTCTGTTATGAACTAGTTAATGTTGACATGAAATCATTGTGGATATTTTGTTTACCATACTTTGTTTGTACCTCCTTACTTCTGATTTAGTAGAAATTTAAAACTTTATTGACTTTTTATACATCGGTTTGATATGATTTTTTTTTTATTACAATGTATTCTAATTTTTCTTAGTATCCCTTGCTTTCATTTCCAATACTAAAGATTACCAAAGGCTGTCATCGCCTGAAAAACAATGTTCTTCAAAAACAAAAAACAACAACAACAACATCAACAACAACAACAACAACCACAAGGACAATAATAATACAAAAGTTAGTAAAGTTTTGATGGTACGAAGACAAAAATGAAAAAAAAAGCATCTGATCCTAAAAGTGAAGGTTAATTTGGAATGAGAGAGTTTAAGTCATCAAAATATAAGTACTTAAAAACTCAGACAGAATGGAAGAGAAGGAAGAGATGCCTGGTAGAAACATGGATGAGCCGATGGCCTGGGCTGATGATTGAATGGATAGACTGATTGATTAATTAAGCGATCACATTGTTGATAAATAGGTGGATAGTAAAGAGTTTGAGAGTGTGAGTTTGTCTTTTTTGTTCCTGGTGCGCAGTATTTTTAAAATTATTTCTTCACAATTGGGAGTGAAATATTAAAATAGATTGCGCACTAATATCGAATTTTATTTGGTCCTATATTGATATAGCTTGCAATACTCAGAGCAATAGCAATTAGGAGTATGTACATGTAGGCCTACAATGCCTCAACGAGGAAAGCTAAATGGTAATCAAGTGAAGTATGAAGTATCAAGCAAGTAAACAGGAACCCTGAAACTTTAATTTTTTAGGTTACTCAATTCTCTGTCAAATAATGTGGGAAAGCGCTTTCTAGTCATAGAAGTATAGAAGTCTAGGAAGGTTTTAAAAAAGCTTAGGAGTCTTTAACTCTAAAGTTTCAGATAGAAGGGAAGAAAGATAAAGAGAAAATTAGCTATTACATGTAAGCAACCCAATTGACGCTTTGGTAAAAAGATTAATCTTATCTTCCTTTATACCGGTACTTGTATCAGATGACACCAAGATGTGTGAGTAATAGTAATATTCCAATGTTTCCATCAATCATGAAGTAGATTCCAGTGTTTATATCAACCGCAAAGCAGATTCCAATGTTTCTATTCCATCCTTAAACAACAGACCAATAGTTTAGTGCCAGACACATTGGCATTGTTTGGGACCTGTGTGGCTCTGATGCTTTTTTGTAGTGTGGCCTTATCAGTTATAATGAACCATTGGCGTTAGTAAAAACCTCTTGAATGACTCGACGATCTGGCGATACAAAGACTGATGTGAAAAGCTCAAAACTATTCCAAGTGTTTAATACTATTGGCAAAACATTTCCTGATCTTCAGAAGAAGGTAATTACACAGATTCTGTAACCAATGGAAAGTGTTAAGCATCTTCGTGCAGAAACGTTATAATATTCATAGGCTTTATACTCGATATAAGGTTCATAAAAGTCACTCAGTAAGACAATTTCTCAGAAAATACCTAACAAGGATTTTGGGTAATGTTTAGCTCTACTCACATGTCCATATGTAAACTAAAGGCCTGACCACAGAAATTCAGAATTGCCTGCGAGGTTATTCTAGCTGTCTCACTCATTAGATTACTATGTTCACTTGACTGGTTGATCCGGTTTAGAAAGGCTAAACTTGAAAGTCAAAAATGCATTATTAAATGGGTGTTAATTTTATTGACAGCCACTTTAAAAAAAATGTATTTATAGTAATTTTTATTTTTTGTGAATGACGTCTAGAGTAAGGTCCATTTAATCAGTGCAGTTAAAATTAATAAAAGGCAATCAAGAGAAAATTAAAAATATTTTTAGGATGCCTGTTGTGAACTTTGATATCACATGGATGTTTCAAATAATTAGAAGCCTTTACTTTAAGTTAAGGGTTAAATGTTAGTAAAAAACTGATAATTAAAAAGGGACTAAAATATATGAATGATGTCTGCATGCAACTCGTCTTCCTATGAATCTAAATAGCATTCACTGGGCCTACTCCGCCCTGTGGAAGATTGACCATTGATTTGTGTGCATATAAAATCATATTAAACATGTTCTTAAATTTTATGTGTGTTTGCTCAATTCAGGTCTGATAACTTGAATCTTTTTCAATTTTCAAAGCTCACGGATAAAACAAATGTATTTGTCAAATGTTTGTTATGAACTAGTTAATGTTGACATGAAATCATTGTGGATATTTTGTTTACCATACTTTGTTTGTACTTCCTGACTTATGTTTTAGTAGAAATTTAAAACTTTATTGACTTTTTAAACATGGGTTTGAAATGATTTTTTTATTACAATGTATTCTAATTTTTCTTAGTATCCCTTGCTTTCATTACCAACTCTAAAGATTACCAAAGGCTGTCATCGCCTGAAAAACAATATTCTTCAAAAACATTTCTTCTATATTCCAAATTTCTTACAATTTAGAACTTTTAATTATTACCCAGCGTGGTGGTTTTACTTTTGCCAAGACCCAAAAATATGCGTTTTTATTTAATTGTTCACCTTCTGCTTAAAGAGTTTTGTAATTATGATTTATTCCCATATGATTAACAGTCCCAAAGGGGATAAGACAATGGGACCTTGGCATTTACTTAAGTTGGAGAATTATTTATGGCACAGAACTTGTTTTTGTCTGTTATGGGCTTTGAATCAACACAATTTGAAATGATTATAGAAAGCAGATCAAATGCGTTTAACGAACACTTTTGCGTACAGGCATAAAATATTAAATTGTGTGAATATTTTTTTCTCATTCTGATTTGTTTTTTAAACATTGATAATTGATATAAATAAAACGCATTTATTGCTTGTTAACCTGACATACAATAGTTTATAAACAGCTTATATAAGGTTATTCCAAACTGTTGACACTATCATGTATCTATGTCGCAAGGCAGTTCTAATAGTTCATTCTTTTAAGTTTTCTGAATTAGTTCATTTAGGCCTGTAAATTTGTATTTTGACGGCACATAGTACAAAATGTTCCAAATGTGCCTCGATTCCCTGACTGTGCTGTACCAAGGATTTACCATATCCAAGCTCTTGATTGTGCCTCAATGCTTTGACTTGTTGCACCCAAAATCTCTTTAAAAATATTTACTCTACAGTGGTATTCTCCTAAAACTACCTCACTTAATCCTTTATATTGTTCAGTTTGTGTCTTTCCTTCTCTCTAATCCTTGATCTTTTTTGCCTTTTATACTTTTCTGTTTCTCTGCCCTTTCGGCCCCTTTTTTCTCTAGATTCACTTTGGAATTCCGCTTAACTGTTCTCCCATGGTAGGTGATATTTCTTTATTACTCTATCATTCCCATTTCACTCTCATACACACTGTAAGTTTTTCTCTAGGACATTAAATAATATCATTTTTCCTTTCAAGAAAACCTCCTACTTCCCAGAGCCTATTAAAAGTATCCTACATGGTTTGTCTATAGCTGGAATGAAAAGTGATCTGCTCCATAATTATGTCAATAATCATTTTAATTTTATAAGAGCAAAATCAAATGTGTCTCCAATTAAAAACAAACCAGTAGTCAATACTTAGCATGGGATGTTAAAATTGAGAATCTATGTCCTGCGGAAAAGTGACCTGTTGAAATCAACACACAAGTAGATAGGCTAATTGCAATCCGAATGGGATGCCTTATACAGAGTTGCCAAATCAATGATCCATCAAATGTTCATTTAAGCCAAAATATGTAAAAAAAAAATAGTTGTGTATAAATAGTTTTTTTTTGTCAAAAGGGGAACAGCTTTGCTTGGAACTCTGACACATAGAGCTTAAATGGTAGATCACTGCCTGTGCATAAATGCCAAATCTGATTGCTTTCTGAATGATTATTGTATATTTAGAAATTACTGGTTTACTCATATCCTTGGTCACAATATTGTTGTGCAGAAAGTTCTTTTAAGACCTCAAGATCTCAAAAGTATATAGGCCTACTTTTATACAATACAAGGGAAAAAGCCTAAAAAACCAGAAATTTTGGAATTCCGATGCTTTTCTCTTTATGATTATTGACTGTAGACCCAATGAGGTGCATGCAAAAATATCCAACCAAAATCCCATGTTGCCCTTGTTGAAAGAATTACAGCTCTAAATTAACCTAAGTTGTCAATGAACATGTATTTGTTAGTCAGTCACATTTTTCAATGTTGAAATTTCTTTAGTTATGATTCTATATAATCTGCTTTATACAAAGCACACAAACTTGTACACGGTACACAAACTTGAACTTGGATTGTATGATATTAGTTATAATAACTAGCCTATTGTTCTATGCACGTTTTCAATCTTCTTGTTCTTCATATGTGATTTGGAGCGTTATAGTCTATACATGATAATAGAGGATATACCCTCCTCCTAACTGATGATCTGATACATCAAGTGAATGTCCTTATTTTAAAAATTGTAAAAAAGGTCTAGCAAACTGGGTACACTGAATTCTTTGTGTTTGTTTTTGTTTTTTGTGTTGTTTTTTTTGTTTTGCATTTGATCTAAACTAACATGATTTTCTGGCTTTGATATGTCTATTACCTCAACTTAAGAAAAGTTACTTCTACAATCTCTTTCTGCATTTAATAAAATGCCTTGGCCTCCAAACGCACAGCTGACAAACTGCTTATCATGGCTATAGAGTAAGTTTTTATCTATCTTACTGTTTATGTCCAGGCACTGTCTCAATAACGACTGTTTTCCTTCTAGTAGAATGTCAGTCGCTTCAGTCTGTCTTTGTCTCTCCGTTCATTCGTCTCTTGCACCTCTTTCTGCCCTACTCAATATTGCTTTTTTGTGTATATCTTTCCCCGTTCATCCGTCCCTCGCCCCTCTTTCTATCCCATTCAATGTCCCTTTCTATTTATCCATGTTTCTATGAACTATGCAATGAAACAACAGTGTGTGTATCTGAAAATCTATTATAATTTTTCATATAAATTGCCTTAGACTCTGTTTTATTAACACAGAATAAATCTAAACTTCTCTCCCACTTAATATTTCAATAGTGATTTGGCTGCTGTCAGTGCATTGCTTTACTACAATAAACTATAAGCTGCTACAGTATATCTAAGTAATTATGTCCTTTCAGGTCTGAGAGATCATCCCTCTTTCTTACCATGTGTGTAGGACTATATATGTACATTTTAGTTAGTGGTTCCTATATGATATAATGTCATATTATTTAGTTTTATACTCTTTCTACTTTTTTAAGTAAGCAGAATATGATTTATTAAAAAAAAATTCCAAGAAAATAGATTTCAGTTAGGAAAAAGTGAGTTAACCAGTCTAAATGTTTTTATTTGCCCTATAGCATAACAATTTTCTTATTAGATCTGATACATTGGTTTGGTTTCCTATGTCATGTATTAATAATTCCCCAACCAAGAAGGTGGCTGCAATGTTTCTAAAATGGCTTAAATTGGTTTCTAGTAATATTAGCTGTAAGCATGACCTTTGTGTGTGTCCCTCAGTCAAATTCCACTTAATCATGATGCTCACTATGCATCCTCTATCAAACACTTCTGTCAAAATCTCTGTTAAAAAAATATCAACCGAATCCGGAATTAAGACGCTCGCACAGTAAAAATAGTTCACCACTTCAGCTATCTGTATGTGTAACTGTAGATCTTAAACCGAAGTGCCCTTGTGTAAAATATCACAAAGATACCAGCTTAGCTGTCTTACATAATTGATATGTAGGCTATCTGCTTTGCCAAAACCATGTTTGTATGGACCTGTGATCTACCTGTGAAGATATATGTGTGGATGATAAAAAATTTTACCTTGATTTGGTCGCGGCATCGAAAAGTATATTATTATGTGTGTGTGATAGCATTATTAAAACAATAAGCTCTTTTTAAAAATAAAATCAACCAGCAAACGTTCGGCTGAAGATCTAAGCTATTATCATGGTCTTGAAATATATTTTTAATCCTTTATGCTTAAGAGCTTTATACAATTTTTTCAATGACATGCGTGTAAAACTATGCAGTCCCTTCATCCTCCCAGCTCTACCCACCCAATTTTTTCATTATCTCTGTATGTGTGGTGACCTCTGTATCATAGATTATGAAATGCAATTTTACTTACTTTTAAGTTTTAAGATTGAACGTATAAATATCACATTGTGTGCATACATTTGCTTCAATTCCAAATTTTGGGTTTAAAACTTGTGATATTAAATTGTCCAGTGCCTCAATAGAAGTTATGAACGCACTGGTATAAGTGTGTGTGTATGTTTTTGTGTGTGTATAATTTTTTTTACCCCTAACTTGATTCATGTATTGACAAAGCCCTTACTCCTTTTGTTTTAAACTTCTTTCATTTTGAATTTTTACCACCTTTTACTTTTAAGATAGTCTACTGGTTTTGAATGCCCTTTTGTCTTGCTTTGATTGCTTTCTCAAAGGATTTGCAACCCCCTCCCTCCCCCTATCAAAAAAAAAAAGTGTCAAAGGTTTTTTAACTAGGCATACTCTAAATACCTGTAGATTTTTTAAACGCTGACATAAAAAATTCTAGGTTCAGAATACATAAGTCATAAAAATAGGTTCACCTTATTTAATTCAACTTCAACTTCTTTCCTTTAAACTTTTAAACTTTGAATGTGGACAAAAATTATATGAAACAAGTCTTTTATACTAAAAAGATGCACACAAACTTGAGACGCTGTATTTTAGCTCCTAATGGTTTCAAATATATAGTGGTAAAAAGTGATGTGGTACGTATACATATCCACTGATTCCCCCTTTGCACAGATTGAAAACATAGACAAGGGGACCAACTTTACTTCCTTGATAGATTTAGACAACTATTATTAGTAGTTGCAGTTTATGAACTTCTGTTGCTCAATATCTTATATATAATACATTTAAAACTTTCAAACAAAAAACATTCCTGAGAAAGTATCTTGCAAGAAATGAGAATTTTATAAATTCAACAAACATAATAATTACTTATTTGCAAGAGCTTGATTACCGTTTCTAGTATTTATTTTTACTTTTCATTTTTGTTTTCGTATTGATTAAGCTGCCTGAAAAGTATTTTCCAGCAGAGTAAAATGGCGCCTCCAATATATTACATCTCTTAAGAAATCCACTTAATTATTTTGTTGATGTTGTTTTTTCTTTCTTACCATTTTTATTTAATTTTTAATTTTTTAAAAGAATGAATGTAAAATGATTTTCTTACTATTTTTTTGTGTAAATATTTTTTTCTAATCACTTGCTCAAATAAAATCACAAAAGTTCAATATCTAATGAGGCAATGAAAAAAAAAAGACAATCATGAATACTATGATGAAGATTATCGTGAGGAAAAATTAATGATCACAATAATATTAATGATGAAAATACAATAAATGAAGACTGCTTGCTTCCAAACTTCATATTCTAAGTCATTCATAAAGTTTGTCTGTATATCAACATTACCATCATTATCATTGTCAACAGCAGCGACCATTATTTTTAATATCATCACAATTGCCATCAAATTGGTAATCATCATTATTATTATTAACATAATTATTATTATTATTATTATTATTATTATTATTATTATTATTATTATTATTATTATTATTATTACTATTTAAAAAATATCAAAACTGACTCTTTTTGTTCTCTCGAAACATCATTATTTTTCTCCCTTGATAACAATCATGCAAATGTATTTTTTCTTTTGGTCTGTACATTCCTAATTAACGCCTTTACCAAAAAAAAGCACAATAAGAAATGGAATGATATGTACATCTTACAGACTTATCTCTTTACTGGATTTTGAAAACTGTTTACTTAAATGCATGGTTTTATACATTTTAAATTTTGTTCTGTGCCAACTTGATATCCCATGATGTTTATTATTAAAATGAAGCTGCTATTTTAACCAGCCTTTGCCTTCAAATGTTTGCCAAACTCCCTTTCAAAATTATACATGTATAAGATTGCATCTTCTATTTCTTTTCCCTCTGTCTCCCTTTCAGTATCTATTTCTTTGGTTACCTAATTTTATGTATCTTTTGTCTTTTCTTACTACCTAAAACTGTCTCTCTTTTGCTTCCTGCCCATGTCTGTCTTTCTGTCTGTCTCTGTCTCTGTCTGTCTGTCTATTTCCCTAAACAATATTTCCCCTTGTCAGCAGTTTGCACATAACAGTGTGTTGTCTTTTTAAGAAAGGAGACGATCATTTATCCCCCTTTGACCTTATGGTCAGTTTTATATTTTGTCCTTGTCCTTAAGACCCTTTCATGTTTAAAAAAAGCAAAAGAAAAGAAAACAAAAACAAAAACAAAAACCCTCTTCAGTAAAAAAAAAGGTTAAAGTTTAAAAAACCCACTTTGTTTTTTTTATGCTTGTTACATTAATTAAAATTAAAATAAGAATTAAATTTAAAAAATACCACAAAAACAGGACTATGCGAATATTCTAACTGATATTTTTGGGAAAGTAAAAAACATTATTTATCTAATGCTGACTGCTTGTTTTGTAATTTCGGAAAAAAAAAAGAATTAAAAAAGCTAACAAAAGCAAACAGGCAACAAAAAACAACAAACAAACAAACAAACAAACAGACAAACA
>RQTK01001065.1:95178-130593 GCA_003991915.1 Elysia chlorotica
TTGTTGTTGTTGTTGTTGTTGTTGTTGTTGTTGTTGTTGTTGTTGTTGTTGTTGTTGTTGTTGTTGTTGTTGTCGTTGTTGTTGTTGTTGTTATTATTATTCATTACTAAGTTAAGTGTTTCACCGCCAGAGGTATTTAGAGTAATTAAAGTACAACGCAACTTACGTTCAATAAGCTTTTACGGTAGCTCTGCCCCCACCTCTGACACAAGTTGTACTCACGGTGGCGATGTTCTCGAAACACTTCCTGAGATGAGGCTGCACTGCTCGAGGATCTTTGGTTCTGGACAGAATCTCCAGGAGCTCGTCATCTGACAAGAAGAAAAACCTGCCAAATGGAAGGTTAAAAGTGCGAAAATGTTATTGGCTGCATATATTTCTTCGGCAAAATATAATTATGATCATATAAGTCTGGTTGTTGTATTATTGACTCTGGAAAAACGAAGAGCATTTTATTTTATCTTTCGCGCGCATCTTTCTTTTTAAGTTGGGTTTCACTCTCATCTAAAGACTTTGAATGGCTGAATTTCACTCCTTCCTATATCATTTTCGAATCATATTGGGTTAAAATAAAACACTCCAAAAGCAATGTAAAGCTTCAGAGATCCTCCCGATTCCTTTCTTTTGCTAATTTCTGCTTGGTATAAAAATGCATTGATACTATGTTAGTGATAGCGATCAAAAGCAGTCTGTTTCCGGTATATTATCATGACCAGCGACACCAGTGTATCTGTGTCGTGATTGTATGTGCTGTCCTGTCTCTGTGGTCTCACCTGGGGAACGCACATCGCTTGGTCTCGAGGTAGTCGCTCAGCCCCTTGGCCACATGATCCAGAAGTTCGATACACTTGCGCAAGTCGGAGAGCATGTCCTGGTCTGGACATATGCTGATAACCTGCAAGAATTGTGGGGTGGAGAAGGGGAGATGAGCTTATGTTTGAGTGTAAAAGTTATCTATATGGGGAGAGAGAGAGAGGGAGAGAGAGAGAGAGAGAGAGAGAGAGAGAGAGAGAGAGAGCAGAGGCTCCGCGGTCAAGAGTCTGCCAGTCTGGTAGTTCCTGTACGTCGGTATGTTATGTTTATGTCACTTGTCTCCCCGTTCCGCAAGCGCCCATTGGTTGGTTGCTTTGTTTGAAAATTATACTTCCCGGTTACTCCTTCCCGTTGCTCTATTGGTTAGGCTAGTGATAAAAATTCGGATTCGAATTCGGATTTGTCATTTCTGCGTACTTCCACGATTCTTTCTTTCAACTCCGCCTTTTTTACTTCCAGCCTTCATTTTTTGGTGTCCACCAGAGTCTGGAGATCACCTTTTTGCACGGTTCGCTCTTCAACTGCACTGGCCATACGTTATACATGGGACACCTATGGCAGAATCGTCCCTAGGTGAGCGATGGGGTCCTTTGGGTTTTGGTCCCAGCTTCCAGTCTTTGTTCGATTTGGCAGTGTGGGTTAGCGGGAACTTGCTGGATCGATAACAGCAGAAAAAAAAAGCAGAAACAGGAACAACAACAAAAATAGCAATAACACCAACAAACGAGATGTCAGTATGTCGAAAAAAGTGGAGATGGATACGATCACAGCTAATTATATCATAATTACCACCATCACCATCACCACAATTTCTATTTTTATTGCTATTAATATCATCATTCATTTTTTTATATTATTCATTTTGATCTTGAAAAACCACCTTTGGGTCAGTTTTGGCCATGCGCATGACCTTCCTCCAGATGCGCTCCATGTTGTTGTAGCGCTTGGACTCGGTGGGCAGCTGCTTGGTGATGTCCTCGCTGCTGAAGATCGGCTCTAGGTAGAGCCAGGCGCGCTGCACGTTCATCCACTCCTCCATCACATCCTGCAGGGAGGCGGAGCGTGCGAAGAACAAGGCCAGGAAAATAAGATTAGGGAAAGGATGAAATAGATTGAGATTCGCATTTAACGAATAAAGAAGGGGGATAAGGACGTGTCATTTAGATAGATCAGACAATTATTATTTCAACTGGCGATCAAGAGATCGGAGGTCTGCATCTTAGTGTGTAGCCCCGTCTCCGCATCAGGATACGAATCTTAAGTAAATATTGAGGACGTGAAACTCACCAAATACTTAATTTTTAGATCATGATATGTCTCGGAGTAAGTTTGAAAGGACAAATTTGAAGAAATATTACATGCCGTTTTTGGAAAGGGTGATAGAAAATAAAATAAGTTAAAGTGGCAAACAGTTGAGAAGATCATTTTACTACAGATTGCAACGCCTGGTTTGTGTCAAAAGAAGCACCGGGAGTGTGTGAGTTTGTTTTTACGCACACCAGATTCGCCACTGTTCTTCAATTGTTTCTTCTGCTAGAAAGGATAGCATATTGAACTTTTTCCTCAGCTCGATTTTGAACCTCAACATTGAATCTGTCGCTGAAAGCCTTACGCCTGATCTTAAAAGTTGCAACCAGGTGGTGATATGAAGCTGCGTCAGCGCCGCGTTTCACCCTGACGTCTCCACTTTATGTTGATATGATCAATTTCATTTTCAGTCTTACCGTCGGGGAAATCCATGTTGCTTTATGGGTGGTCTTGTGTGGGAACAGAGTGCCTCCGATTACCAGGTAATTAAAGGAGTAAAACTCAATGAAGAATTATCCATTTTTGTTCTGTTCTCCGGTGCCGTGGATTCCCATGATGTGCTTCATTTTAGTGTTGTCAGTGCCTACCTTAGTATTCATATCTCCTAACATTATTTTCGTGTCTCTCTTTGGGCATTTATCGATCACCGCCTGGACGTGTTCGTAAAAGTTTACTTCTCTTCGGTCTCTGCTACGTGTGTGCATATCACTGAATGAAGGTGGCTCTTCTTCCTTTCAAGTTTAATCTTGCAGTGAGAATCCTTGGTGATACAGGTTCTCAGGACAGAAGTACCCGTGTTGCCTCCGGTGACATAAGCAATGCAACTCCATGTGTGTGTGTGTGTGTGTGTGTGTGTGTGTGCCAGGCCCTCTTCGTTTCCTGAGTAAATTATTTTGTTTCCATCGGCTAGTCACGCTCTTCCGTCCCTGTCCACCTTGTCTCACAGAGGCCCAATATCTTTAAGTTGTACTCGTTCATTTCTCGAGATACCTGTGCCCTTTTTCCCGGTTCATACAGTGTTCTTAAGTTTTAGGTCTCTATCATGATCTTGGTCCTGGTCGTCGGAAAAGCTATCGAACATTGTCTTCCAAAGGGCGTTCGCCGGTGCACGTCATAATGTCTATAGGAGAGGAAGTTATATGAATAGTCCGTGCGTTTTATGTAACAGTGATTTTTTTTTACTGGACTGGGTTGTTGACCTGGTGTCAAACCCCTAACCAGGAGGGCCAGTGAGCGCTTTAAGTTTGGCCTCTACCTTTCAATTTGTCTAGCTTGGGTAAGAGACGAATCTCCAGCCAGCATAGATCTAGAGTTAATTGAGGCACTCAAGCCTACCAGTCAACGTCGAATTTTCGTTGTCTTTTATGCTTCCAATTAAGCAAGAGTCGTTGGAAAGTTTATTTAGCTGTGTGTTTGTGCCTTTTGACTGACAATCATTTCCGTAGGTTGTGTACTAAATTGGAGAAACCACACAGCCTTACAGTGCCCCTCTTTTTGAGGTTTACAGACAGGAAGACTAACATAGACAAAGACACATAGAAAGACAGACAGACAGAGGCAGAGACATACAGACAGACATACAGAGAGACAGATCTGGCCCACCTGTGTAAGTTTGAGCGTGTACTCCCAGTTGACAACATCAACCGAGTGGCCGAGCTGATAGAGCCTTGGTTTATTTTCTCACTGATCTGGTCACTGGGTGGTTCGTGCGACAAGGACGGCCGGGAAAAGTTCTCTGCCTGGGTTCAGGAAAAGATGGTGGAAGAAGAGGTCAGGCCATCTTCCATTCACCTCATATCTGTCTTCTTCCCTCCCCGCATATCTCTTTATCTTGCTTTTCTCTGTCCCTCTCCCCCCTCTCTCTTTGTATCTTTTAACTATTCTCTTCGTGTCTCTCAATCACTCCTATCCCCCTCTCTCTCTTTCTCTTTTTATCTCTCGTTCTCTACAATCTCTCTTTTATTTGCTTAGTTAAAATATTCTCTACATGACACCTCTTATTACTTGACACACGATGGCATATTAAGATGGCAATAAATTAGGTTCTTTTATCAATAAATATTTTACTCTTTCACACTCTGTCTCTGTTTCTCTGTCTGTCTGTCTGTCTGTCTGTCTGTCTGTCTGTCTGTCTGTCTGTCTGCCTGCCTGCCTCTTTTATAGGTTTCAATGAGAGTCCTAGCCTGAGAAGGGGATACCGTTTGACTGTTTGTTAGTCCCTTAAGATCTTTTTCAATTGCGTATTTAAGGTTATTATGACAAACTTAGAATCAATGTTCTTCATTTTACGAAACATTTTTCATTTCGAACGCTGTTTTACCTTAGATGGGGCCTGCATGCTTGTTAAAATCTGGATCTATTCATTTTAATGTGAATAAATGCAGCGCTATTTTCTTACATAAACGATAATAAACTGAAAGAAATTACCAACTTTAAGAAATGGTCTTTGGAAGCGATTTCTGAGACATTGGCGATGTCGCCTGTGTGGTAAATTTAGCCTGAATGTTGAAAGATATTATGAATGACAACCCGGCTCTATGTGGTATTTTTTTACGGCAATGCATGATACCTTGATGATGGCGTCGATGTGATCAATTTACCGTAAAGGTAATGAGGAAAATATCGCGGACAACCTACCAGTTCTATGGCGTATTCCTTGGCTGCGACCTCTGAAACCTTGGCGATGGCGTCGATGTGGTGTTCCAACTTCATCTCTAGACACTTGGTGAAGGTCAAGGTCGGACTGGGCTTCAATTTCACCCCGATCTCATTGGACATCTGTTAACACACGTGAGGGGTTGGCGAAAAAGAGAGGATTTGTTGGAGTGATTATGGTAAAACGTAACTGTCGGAAGAAATTGCTGATACATTTAATTACATTCGAAATGAGATAAAAGAAGGGATGTAAAAAGAGAGGTGTATGGCGTTCTTGTTAAGGGATAGGATGATAGGAGAAATAATGAGAAGAAGAAGGGCGAGAAACTGACATACTCATAGGATTAGAAGAACCTAGAGTTAGAGTAGAGGATGAAGGATTGCATGCAGAGGAATATGGACTCGAAGGAGCAAGAGCTAGTGAGAAGGATGCATAGGGAAATGATGGCGAGAACGACAGAGACAGAGACAGGAAGAAATACACAGAGACAGAGAGTGAGACAGACAGACAGACAGACAGACAGACAGAGAGCGAAGGGCAGTAACTCACCACATCCCAGTGCCGTTGTCTGAGTCCAGGGTTGGTCAGGCCCTGGATGAGGGGGACGTACGGCTTGAAGTTCTCGATGTTCACCTTGATGTTCTCGGCCACACTCTGCACAGCTGGAGGTGGTCGAGGCGAGGGAGATGGGAAGAGGGGTTAAAAAATAATTAACGTACTTCTTAGGGGGAAAGTCTTTGATTGTTATAGGTTTTTTTAATAGTTAAATATCATAAAGGAGACAAAATGATTTGTATTCTTAAAATAAATGTTTATTTGCTACTTAGAGTAAAAAAAAACACAAAATTTCTGTCTTTGGTTTTTCATTAGTTTCACACAAAGCCCTCTCAGTGCACCAATCACAGAAGATAAGATTACAGACAGACAGGCACGCTAAAGGCTAAAGGACCTGACTGGCTGCTTAATCGTCCTCCAGCCCTCTTAAACTCCTAGAGAGACACACAGGCAGACAGTCAAACAAACAGACAGACACTGACCAGGGATGTTACTGAAGTAGCGGACAGACTTGTTCATCGTCTTCCAAGACTCGGTGACGCACCTCTCCAGCTCCTCAGCGTTGATTGCGCTGAGCGGGTCGGTGAGCCAGCTCTCTTGCCACCTCACCCAGTCGCTGGTCGTGATCCACAGTTTGCGGAACGGTTCGAACTCTTTCATGATTTTGCTTATATACGTGAACTGGACACGAGAGGAAATAAGAGGAGACTTTGTTCGAATGTCATGGTGGTCTTTTACAAGTGACCAAGTTGATTTAGCGTAATACAAATTTTTAGCGGTTAATAGGCATGGATTTGTGTATTAGTAGCGTATAAAGAAGCTATAGCGAGGTGGATTGAAGGAACTGTGGTTTAACATTATTCATTTTTTTTCCTTTTGTGCAACTTTCAACGGTAAAAGGAAAGCAAAAACACAATATTGCGCTGGTGAATTTTAAATGCATTAATGTTTAAACATGGTTCTTGTTTAAATCTGGAGGTGTGAAAGAGAGAAAGGCAGTGTTGCTACATCAACCAAGCTACCCTCTGAACTCTATCACCCACCTTTCTCAACCACATTCCCCTACCCTTGCTGCCACGACTAAGTTGACTGGGTCCCTACTTTGTTTTGTTTTATCTTGAAAACCTTGTAGTGTTTCGTACCACTTTCTAATACAAAGTTGACCCATTTCGTTGTCTCTTGGACTGATTGTACTAGCTTACACACTTTGATTCATATGCTTATTTTGCATAGCAACCTCAAAAACAGTCTCTCTGTGAGCTGTATCAATCATCCTTCTTCAAAAGATGATGCATGATGTATGTTATCCTCGAAAGTCATGAAATTCAAATAAATACAAAGAAAATATTTCTGATTCTTATCACACTCCCATCTTTACCAACAGTACTATGTCCAGAGAAAGCACGATTTCCAGCACCCAGAGACAGGCAGCAACTACTGTAGTTGTTTCCTCTAAAGAGTGTCCTCTCATGTGTGCTTTTTATCATGAAGACCATGTTAGCGGACAATCAGGCGAGGCACATCTAAATAACTACCCCGCCCCAACCCGACCACCTGTCCCGCCATATGCGCCAAACCCTGCCCTAACCCCATTCTTTTACCAACCCCATTCTTTTACCAACCCCATTCTTTTACCAACCCCATTCTTTTACCAACCCCATTCTTTTACCAACCCCATCCCCTGCTTCATCGCCTGCCCTACTCCATCCTCGCAGCCACTAAAGAGTTGACTCACGATGGTCATTTTTTGTTTTGAAGTCCAGGGTATGCTAATCACGTAACCATGCACATAAATATTCTCCGAATCCCTTACCCCACTTCCGACCCATCCCCTGTCATAATTTATACACTGCCCAATCCTCTACACCAACCTCTGCCTTGCTTCACAGAGTGCACCGCCCCCTGCCACGCCCCAACCCGCCCCTACTACAAGCGTGTTCTCACATTAGTAGGTTTCATCTTGAAAAGCTTCTCCCGACTGTTGTAGAGCTGAGCGAGGTCTTGGCACTCTCTCAGATTTTTGTACATCCGCCGCATTTCGTTAGCGTATTCATGCGCCTTCTCCATCTCGCTGTGCTCAGCCATGGCAGCCACCATGATCTGAAATGCTCAGCCATGGGTACATCCGCCGCATTTCGTTAGCGTATTCATGCGCCTTCTCCATCTCGCTGTGCTCAGCCATGGCAGCCACCATGATCTGAAATGGTCGCGCACATAAACACCATAGTAGAATTTTCGGTGTGGCATGGTTTGTAAAAAAAATATGATTAAAAAAACACACACACACACACAATTAACACATTGTTATCTAAAAAGGTCGTAATTTTTCCCTTGAAAATATTAATTTGTAACTCACTCCCAAGCTTTCTTGCGTGTTCATTGTAGCATCCGTGTTTGCTGGAGCGTCTCTTTAAGTCACCTCCCCTGTCCATGGGTTCGCCTATCAGGGTGGACGGGCCTCCCGCCTGATTGTTGTGTCTGAGAGCGTGATCACGCCCAACTAAGTGGTACAGTGCACCAAGTCCCACATCTACCCCTGCCAGGCACAGAACATTATGCAACTGCCTAGTTTTATTTGCTTTTTATTTCGCACCGCCCACAGGATGTTGACCGTCGGACAACAGCTTGCAGTGCCGGGCTGACAACCTATGTGTGGCGACACTGCAGCAAAACTTACGTTGTGTTGACCAGGCGCCATTTTTGCGGCTCTCGATTCGATACTTTAAGCGTATTATTTTTTCTTAAGAATAACTCTACATGTATAGGCGGAAAAAGTATATTTAGCATCAGATAGTAATAAAGGCGAACACCATAAAAAATATTTATGAATATTGGTTTAGTCATTGAAAATTTTTTTAATTCAGTTATGCGCGTAACCACCGGGCCAGATTCTAGCCTCGCGTGTTCACACCTTTGACCTTTGATCCTGGTATCACGTGGTTTGGCCGACAAGTGCCGGACTGTGTTTGCTCGGATGGGTATACCATAACCTACCACTATGACAAGGGTCACTGACTGCCTGTTGATGGCTAGCTTGGTTTACGTGTTCTCTAACTAGATAAACCTGGGCGCGCCTATCATGGTAGTCTGGGCCCCAACCTGGTTGTTGTCCAGGCGCTCTGACAGCGTGATGACGTCCGACTCGAGCTGGCGCAGGTAGCGGTCCTCGTCCTCCAGGAGAAATTCCAGCTTCTTCTCGCACATCTGCTCGATCTTCAGCGGCCACGACACCATAGTCACTCTGGGGAATGTTCGAGGGAGGAGGTAGGGGGGGGGGGGTATAGAGGAAATACGAAAATAGAAGTGAGAGACGTGATTAAACGAGAGAGATCACCCTAGGGGTCGGGTATAAGAAAGTCGTAAAAATGTAGATAAGTGGATCTAAGAATCTGAAACGTGCAGCGTTATTTAAAGTTACGAGTATGACTTTTTAACCAAACTTTAGTTTAGTTAGTTTAAGCTTCTTGACTACTTCTGGAACCAAGGGTGCAACAACAACCCTCCGCCTTGCTTAGTCCTCTTCAGCTCAGCCCATGTGGTGCCGGCAGCTTTTATTTCTGCGGCGGCGCTTCTCCGATAAGTGTGCTTTGGACTGCCGACCTTGCTTTTACTTTGGGGATTCCACTCCAGGGCTTGCCTAGTGATGTTCGATACAGGTTTTCGGAGTGGGTGGCCTATCCAACTCCATTTACGCCTTTTGATCTCTGTCCCGATAGGGGTTTGCTTCGTTCTGGCCCACGGTTCTTTGTTTGAGACAACTTCAGGCCACCTAACGTTGAGGATGTTTCAGAGGCACCTGTTGGTGAACGAATGCAGTTTTGTGGTGCTAGTCTTGGTCGCACGCCATGTTTCAGAGCCATAGAGAAGGACCGGCTTTACGTTAGTATTGAAGATCTGGATCTTGTTTCGGACTGATAGAGATGTAGACTTCCAGATTGGTTTGAGGGTGTTGAAGGCGTATATGGCCATGTGTCTTCGTCTGTGCCCCGTTTATGCTAACAACACTACCAGGATAGACAAACTTGTCAACCTCTTCAATGTTTTCATCATGTAGTCGCAATGCAATACCAACTTTATATAGTTTAATTAACATTATGGTACGATAATTATAATTGTTTTCCGCTATAAATTCGGCACAGCGAATCTTGTTTTTACCCCCACCCCTTTTTAATACCTTTTTTGCAGCAACTATAAGTTTTTGCTTCAAGTTTTGATTTTTTAACTTGAACACTCACTTCAGACTGAAGTCGTCGTCAGTCAGCGTGTAGTTGTAATCGTCCAAAATCTCGTACTCTGTGAGAATAACACCTGCTACTTCCTGCGGATGTTACAGGAAAACGGACTGATTTCAGCATCAATTTTGTATTGTTTTGTAAAATGGGAGTTAGATTTTTTACCTACATTTTATAGTTCTGAGACTTTGGTAGAATCTATTATAGTCATTCGAACTGTAAGCTCCCTGCAGTCAATTTAGAGTTTAAAGTTTGTTGCTTAGCGTTCAACGTCAGCGCTATGTAAGCTATATTTTGGACAGATCCCAAGACTAACCTCTGACAATTTTAGATGCTACCCCACAGAGACAGTGCGTCTATACCATGTGTTTTTGCTGTACTGTTCCAACCGGTCAAGAACGAAATCAGACCAATAATTTTCTGACCGATCGTGGGTTTCAAACCAGCGAACTACGCTCTACCACTTATGACATTTCCTGTCTTCATTTATTATTAGTCTGTCGGGGAAGGAAGGATGGAAACCAAGTGGAATTTTGAAACCCCATGAAAATTGGACGGAATGAATAATATAGTGATGCACAAAGCAACAGTGGCTAATTTCATAAAAGAAGGCTTATGGGTTCCTAAAATTATTTAGGTTTGTAGGACTTAATACTAGAACCTGCTCTTACAACAATCGGTCGAAAGCCCAGACTAAAACAATGTTAAATTCTATTAGTTTGAGGTGAGACATCGATAATTCGCTTGAGTCAAAGAACGCACCCTATCTTGATATGTGTCCGTTATTCTAGTAAATTAAGCGACCTATGCTATCAAGTATAGCATTGCTTACTACTGTTATTGCTGGGGTCTAAGTGGCAAGCACCATTGTGTTTTCTACCCTACTCTCTATGAACCAAAATCTACAGTACACGATTAGATTATGCAGCTGTTGAGCTGCCCTGTGTACCCTGAGCGAGTCTAGCGTGTTCGGAACGTCAGTGATCCAGTCCCTCAACTGGAACAAGTCTTCGATACAGGAAGGGACGTCGGCCAGTCGGCTCACGATGTCTTTGAACTCTTTTAGGACCTAGTGGAGCAAAGACAGAGACAGGATAAGAGACAGGAGGCGGTTACTGATGTAGACATTGTTGATATTGAATCCTGCTACACTCAATGCCACTACCTTCTTTCATAGGCTCTTGCTCAGAAAAGGCAATGATGCAGACCATAACAATCTTAACGATTGTTAAGATTGATGATGATGATGATGATGAATGCGAAGATGTTTGTTGATAACGACGTTACTGGCGATACTGACCTCCTCCACCTTCTTTTTTAGGTTCTTCACAATGACGCCCAGTATAGCGTTGGCGAGGTCCCTACGTTTTGCCGCCAGCAGCTCCCGCACGCCCTCCATGCTGATCTGATAGGGACCAATCACGATGTGGTATGGGATCTTGTTGAGCGTGATAGTGCGCTCCTTGAGGTGCTGCTGCACCTCCCACTCTAGCTCCTTGGGGCTCAGCCCTTTGGTTTCCAGTTCGCTGTGGAGGGAGGGGAGAAAGGGGTAATGGTAGGAAGGGGCAAGGCAGTGTTAAGATTGTTCATGATTTTGTGATGGTCTGGTGGATGAAGCAAAGAGAGAGAGGTTTAATTCCCGTTCAAGTTATTCATATTTCCGCCGTTTTGATCTTGGACTTGAGCTAGATATAGGCATAATGAATTGCACTGTGGATATTTAAGTGAATTAAAGGTGATATTTTTTACATGTTCGTATTTTTGCTTGTGTCAAAAAATTATTATAGCTTAATCTAGATTTCGATCGCATATGTCATCTGTATATTTTTCTTGTTGTTTGTTCTTTGTTTTTGTTTTGTTTTGCTTTGTGTTTTTTAGTTGTTTTTTTGTTGGGTGTTTTTTGTTGTTGTTGCTTGTCTTGGTGTGTTGTTGTTTTTGTTTGCTTTTGTCCTATCTGTTGGTATTGTGATTGATCCATGTTTCATGAGAAAAACGAATCCACGGTTGCAGGAGGTAGGCGGTGGTAACCATTCTTTACACCCCTCCGAATGAGGGCCCCGTTACCACAGAGATGATAAGTGAGAGAAAGCTTTTCGTAAAGGTTACTCGCAAGCGCTGGTAACTCAATCGGTTTCTGTTGTGGGAGGTTTACAATTCGAGTCTCACCAGTGCCCTCATCTCCGTATGGGATTTTTGGGGAATCTAAGGTGCGGAAAGTTAATGAGAGAGATTATTCAGGTGAAATGTTGTTGTTTCTTATTATTTTTGCTGTTGGTGTTGTTGTTCTTCTTTTTAATGTTGGTGTTTTTGTTTTTTTTTTGTTTCATAACAATGTCTTTTATGTCGCCTAGGAAGCTTTTTTCAAGAATATAGACCCCGTAGCACATTCGAACAATGTTCATTAAAGCTACTACGTGTGTGGGTAAGCGTCTCTCACTTGATGTAATCGCGCACTTCCAGGTACACGATGGGCAGGAACTGCTCGTACTTCTTGGCGTAGGCTTTCAGCGGAATGAGCGACGTCTTGACGGCGTCACGCAGGGTCTCCCTGAGCTCGCGCACCACGCACTCCTCCTGCTCCACCGCCTCCAGAAACGGCGTCTCCGACCACGCGATGTCTTGCATGATGAACTGAAAATAGAAATACACAGGAATAGAGATGGGTCCAAGTGCTCTGTGCAGTGCCTTACAAGAAGAACTGGGCGGTGGTGGGGAGAAACGAGGTCGAACATAAAAGGCTTGGTAGCTTAGTGCGATGGTAGAAACTAAATCGATTCTTCAGGGAAATCAAGGAAACGTGATTATTTTCTACTCTGCCGCTATGATTTCCTACATTATAAATTGGAAAAAGGGTCGGAAAAACCAATAGAGCTGAGGGCCGATGTAGCTCAAATGGATGTTCGAATTTAGTCCGGTTCGTCACGGCTCAGTACAGCCTTCTGTCTCCAAAATTATCGATATCCTGCATGATGAACTGGGCAAACGGTGGAGAGATTTAAAAGAAACAGAGACACATAGAGAGTTCTTTTACCCCAAAGCAAAGTATGAAGAACTGGACACAAGGTAGAAATTCAACTGATTGGTTCTGGATTGATTTTGTGTGGTTTTTTGTCGGACGAGGGGTAACGTTTTAAAGTTGTGCTTTTACACGATAGGTCCTCTGGTTTCTGTACCGAGAGAGGCTATACATAATTCCAATCCGCCACATTTGACACCAAAATACATCGAGGGTTTGGCTTTGGGATACATTCTACAGTAATAACCTGGTCAGACGATACAATAGGCACAACCACTTTCCCTTGTCTCAATTTATGTTGCTCTTTATTTTACAGCAATAAATTGAAGGTAGGGTCGAACTGCATAAGCTTCGACCTAATGTTCTTTCTAACTTTTTTTAATAGTTTGCTTCAATAATATCGGATTACTGATAAATACCAACAAGTTCGAGAATGCCTTTTTGTTCCTGAAGTTTCAAAACAAAATATGTGTCACCAACATTTTTTAATGCCAAAACAAATCAAATAGCAGCTTGACTACTCTAAAACATCTAACAACAATGGTTTAGTCAATTCTTTTTATAAATCAAGTACTAACAATACAGTACTGACCCTCATTAGCTGGCTGATATATTTTAACCTCTAAATTCAGTCTGAGGCCGCTTTCCCTGAGTATACAAACTCAGTCTGGAGCCGCTTACCCTGAGTTTACAAACTTAGTCTTAGGCCGCTTACCCTGAGTATACAAGCTCACTCTGAAGCCGCTTACCCTGAGTATACAAGCTCAGTCTCGAGCCTTTTCTTTGAGTTTTGAAGCCTTAGTATTCAGTTCTGACTGATCTTCTCCAGTTGGTATACACGTTTAGCTTAAAGATGCTACTCCTGAGTATAAGTAGTTATGGAATTCGTAGACATGTTTCCACAGTGGTTAAAAGAAGGCTGTTAGTGAAAAAGGCCGAACAGTTATTGCGCTTTGTGGGATTAGAACCTTCTTAGTGAAGATGCATCAGCACTGCATCTCCTTGCCGCTCATACAGTACTGACCCTTTCTAGCTGGTAGATGCTCCATGTCCCGTTGACGGCGCCGTTGAAAAGCCCCACTAGTGAGGCGTCCAGGGAATCCGTGTCGCAGTTGAAATGTGCGCCCTTCTCGTCCAGCAGCAGATCTAGGGTGAAGATCGGGCTCTTGGCGGGGCTGGACAGGACAGGGACGGGCGCAGCAGTAATGTAATCATAAAAAGGGGTAGTAAGTCATATCATGTATTTAGATGCTATATGCGTCGAAATCGATTTGTTTGCATTAACTGTCTAAAGTCTCTTTTAGTTGATTTCATTTTATTTAATGTTGTTTATTTGTTGCTTTTTTATTATTATTTTTGTTAAAATTTTAAGTGGTGTCTAAAAACGGGTTTGCTATCTCTTTACCACTTTCTATACCTAGTAAAAGGCTTGGTGATGTTTACGGGAAGGGGTTGTGCATGATCATTTCCTCCACCCCGCCCCACTCCACTCCAGCACAAATTGGGTCTCTCTTTCTGTCCTACCTGATCTCTTGTCGGGAAAATCAAAGCTCCCTTCAAGTTTAATGTCTTCTAGGTTTAACTGGAGATTGCTATAGCGCGACGATTTCCAGTACAGGACTTCTTACGTGAAGTTTTTACTCACTGTCGCACAAAGACAGGAAGGATACCATAGCCTTTGTCTGGTCAATCAATTTACACTGATACCAGCTCAACCAGTATGTTGTGGAAAAATTGAAAATAGAATCGCAGCATTTTGTGGAAAAAGACTGAATCTAACTGCTCCTGTTGTAATGCTAGGAACCACGCATTCAAATACATTTAACAACAGGACGCTAAAAAAAACTATAAACCATCTAATAAATATATTTGAAAATGAATGTTATTTCAGGAATGTATTTGAATAACCACAAACTTAGTCACAAGATCTTATATGTATTCTATAACAACGTATTGGATGAAAAAAGTCCATTGCTCAATCTTCTGCAACATTATTATCGGCATTTATGATCGAAAACAATTTTAATGCATTTCATATTAAATGTTTCTTATGATCACTGTAGGTACATGTAAAGCGCTTCTGCTTCTTTAATCATATCATTAAAATATGTTTTTGAATATCAATTTACTAAGATAATAGGATGGAAAATATAATAGGACGCCTGAAATATTGCTTTGCTTATTCAAATTCGATAAAATGTCTAATAATTGGGTGATGAACTCAGGATTCTGGTTGAAGTACAACCCAAAGTTACTATAATCGGTGGGCGCGGTAGCCCTGGGGTAGAACATCGGCTTCCAACGCAGGAGGTCCGTGGTTCGAGCCCTGCCGATCTCCCCCCCCCCCCAAACCCCTTTACTGATTGAATCGGTATCAGTTTAATGTGACTGGATGAGACAGGAGTCATGGTATCCCTGCCCTGTCTCGTGTGTGGCAGCACCTTAAATTGTCAGACGTCAGTCTTGGGGCCCGTCCACAATACAGCCTATATAGTGCTGGCGGTGGACGTTAAACATCCAAATTTAACTCGACTCTATAATCTGTGTCTAAAGATGGACCTTCACCCAGGTTCGAAAGAAAACTTAAAAAAGAGAATTCATACCCTCCATAGATTTTTTATTGACTAAAAACCCAACCAGTAGAAAGAGATTTTGTTTTGGGCCTGATCGTAGGGCAGAGCCCAAGACGTCTGATTTGAAGCCATAGACCCTCACGGACAGTGCCGCACCGCACCGCACCGCACCCCTTTAAACATGACTGTCTGTTATGTCTATTAAGTGTTGTTTTTTTTTTCATCTTACGGAAAGGGGCTGTGTATGAGGCTATCCCCCCATCGCAGGTTGGGTCTGACGTTGTTGGTGGCCAGACACGAGTCGACAATCAGGCGTGCGAAGGATCGGAGTGAGTCGTACAGCAGCGAGCGTACCGAGTCCTGGGGTCAGGGGAAGGGGTGGGGTGGGGGCAAACATGTCAGAGTTGTTTATATATATGGACAACCTTTCTTTTGCTTCTAATAAGATAATGTCACAATATTTTCTTTAAGCCAATCCTCTGAGACCATTAATAATCTAGAAGATATTTTGGCGTTGATTTATTTTTGTGAGATATACAGAGGAAAGGAATACACTGGTTTTCGATACTCGCCAGCATCATGAACTTCTTCACCTATCTTGGAGATAATTAATGATCGATGCACCACTTGTTATTCACAGACAGGCAGACAAAAACACAGACGGATAGAAAGTCAAACAGACAGAACGACAGTCAGACAGACAAACATACAGAACGACAGTCATATAGACAAACAGACAAGATAGGCAGACAGAGAGACAGAGAGACAGAGAGACAGAGAGACAGAGAGACAGAGAGACAGAGAGACAGAGAGACAGACAGACAGACAGACAGACAGACAGACAGACAGACAGACAAAACAGATAGACAAGCAGGCAAACAGATCTACCTGCATCATGAACTTCTCTGTGAATTTTTTCATCTTGGATATCTGGTGGTTGTGTCATTTGCCCTCGGCAAACAGACAGAAAAAAAAACAGACAAAAAGACAGACAGACAGACAGACAGACCTGCATAATGAACTTGACCGTCTCCATGAACTTCTTCATCTTGGAGATCTGGTAGATGTGCCAGTTGTCCTCGTAGATGTTGAACCATCCCTTGCGCACGTTCATGAACGCCTTGCGTATGTGAGATCGTAGCGCCGTGAGCCACTGCTCCCGCAGGTAGTTGCTCATCTACAGACACAAGATCAAAGCTGCTTGATTACACTTCTAGGTACTTAGTATTGAAGTGGAATTTCAATGGTAGTTCGTCGTGGCCACTGATGTTTTGTGCAGATCTGACAATTTGACTACTGTCACACAGGTTGTAAAATGACTCCTGTCTTAGCCGCTCTCACACTAGTAAGAAATAAATCCGACAAAGTTGCCCTAACTTGGTTCTAACCGTGTATATCCCGATTGGCAGTCCAAGACTCCCTCCATTGAGCAACCCACTATCGTCTTTCATTTTGTCTTGTCTTGGGATAGATATCTGGTGGTTGTGTCATTTGCCCTCGGCAAACAGAGAGAAAAAAAAACAGACAAACAGACAGACAGACAGACAGACAGAGAGAGAGAGAGACAGACAGACAGAGAGAGAGAGAGAGAGACAGACAGACAGACAGACAGACAGACAGACAGACAGACAGACAGACAGACAGACAGACAGACAGACAGACAGACAGACAGACAGACCTGCATAATGAACTTGACGGTCTCCATGAACTTCTTCATCTTGGAGATCTGGTAGATGTGCCAGTTGTCCTCGTAGATATTGAACCATCCCTTGCGCACGTTCATGAACGCCTTGCGTATGTGAGATCGTAGCGCCGTGAGCCACTGCTCCCGCAGGTAGTTGCTCATCTACAGGCACAAGATCAAAGCTGCTTGATTACACCCATAGATCTAAAACTAAACTTCTAGGTACAAGTATTGAAGTGGAATGTCGATGGTAGTACGTCGTGGCCACTGAGATTTTGTGCAGATCTGACAATTTGACTACTGTCATACAGGTTGTAAAATGACTCCTGTCTTAGCCGCTCTCACACTAGTAAGAAATAAATCCGACAAAGTTGCCCAAACTTGGTTCTAACCGTGTATATCCCGATTGGCAGTCCAAGACTCCCTCCATTGAGCAACCCACTATCGTCTTTCATTTTGTCTTGTCTTGGGATAATGGTCGGATACATGTCACGGTAATAATGTTTACATAAGAATGAAGTGAGTGCATAACCATCTCCCTTTTACAAAATAAATTTGAACTAATTAATGTTTACGATCAGGTTATATTTACCGCGTTGGTGGCTTGGTCTTGCAAGTAAATAAACTCTTGGATTTTGAAGAGCTTGCTAACGCGGAAGTTGAAAAAGCTGGAGGAAGAGATGAGGTTGTCACACTCCGTCCGCACGAGTCCCATGGCCTCGATACTCTCAAGGATCGTGTAGATCGACGAATACGAGAACCGGTCGCTCTGCCCGTGGAAGTCATAGGGCGGAATGTCTGGGCACTTCGCTAGTGGGTAGACAGATAGATATGTAGGTACATACACAGTTATATGGGTGTATAGCTAGAGAGATAAGTACATAGATAGATAGATAGATAGATAGATAGATAGATAGATAGATAGATAGATAGATAGATAGATAGATAGATAGATAGATAGATAGATAGATAGATAGATAGATAGATAGATAGATAGATAGATAGATAGATAGATAGATAGATAGATAGATAGTCCAAATAATCTCAAGATCAGTACAAACTGGGAGAAAATGGATTATTTTGCTTTTATATTATATTTTTTAATGATTAGAATGTCCGTTCAAGTCAGATAACTTTCTTTTTCGTATTGGAGAAATCTTTTCCAGAACAGAAACTCACCGAACTTGGGTGCGGGTTTCTCCAATTTGACCGGCAGGGTCACGAAGGCGAAGGTCGCGGGGTCGTCCTTGACCGCCTTGTCCAGGATGTACTGGTTCATGACCCGACAGTACTCCAGGGTTATCTCCTTCTCCACCGTATCCGTGGCTTCTTTTAGTCTGCCGAGAGAGAAAGAGAGAGAGAGAGAGAGAGAGAGAGAGAGAGAGAGAGAGAGAGAGAGAGGGAGAGAGAGAGAGAGACCATGTTAGCATCACGGTCGGTTTTACGTCCCTTGGCATTCCCCAAGTACCTTATAATGTATCCGGTGTATTGTTCGCGCGTAATTAAGCACCCATGCCGAACGTTGTTTGGTCTAGTCTTTTCTACTTTATTATTACTTTAGACACCTTGGATGGAATGCACAAACATGCCGTGGCTTACGTATCACCGTAAGCCTCTCATTCTTATGTTGTTACGACGAGACGTAATCTAGGTCCTGTTTGTGCATTCTACCCATAATATCAAAATGGAGGCGCGCATAGTTGCCAGTAAATAATTGCAATTTTATTAATGACTTTTCGGACAATAAGGTGACTGAATCCATTGATATGGAGACAGGGCTCCAGATTAGATTTAAATAGTGGGCCTCCTGCCCATCTGTCTAGAGCACTAAGTGAGTGAGCAACCTTAATTGAGTCAAGTCAAGTCCACCATAGCAGATGATCTTAGGGCAAACCACGTATCAATACAGAAAATCTGAAAAGTGAAACCCTTTTTATATTGCCAAATGCATTCACCGCAGCTTTCTTTTTAAAATCATAATATTCTGCTTTGCATTCATTTTTGTGGATCAAACAGATTTAGGAACACTTGGAACACTTCAATGTCAATTTTAGTTAGGGAATCCCAAAGACGTGCATTCCTGTTTTTGTAAGTGGCTTAAATTGTTTCGTTTTTATTTACTTTTAAGCCTATGTTTCATTCTGATTATACTTGCGTAGGAGTAAATTGAAAGTATTCCTGTGTTTATTTAACATAATGCGCTCACTTTCTCTCCATGTCTCCCTCTGCTTTTTTCTCTCCTGCTCTCCTGCTCTCCTTTTCTTCTTCTTTCATTCCGTCTCCCTCTCTCTCCCCCTCCCTATCTCCATCACCCTCTCTCTTCCTCTCCTTCTTCCCGCTCACTTTTTAAATTTGGACAGCCCTGGAGTTGTGTGGGCCCAGTGCCTAATGTGCTCAAACTCTTCGTCCGTGAGGTTGCCCAGTCCATCTGTCGGCATGCAGTCCACGTAGAGTGTGTAGCGAAGCTGGGCCTGTAGTATACAAACATTTCAGTTTCCTCAAAAGGTTTCTTTGATAATTACTACGTCGCCAAGGTTTGCCCTTAAAACTCTACTCGAAGACAAGCAAAATGTACAATATCAACTGATATTCTGAACTTTGACAACTCATTCTTTATCACAACCAATTGCAATGTAAGATTGACGCACCCCAAAGTTATACCCTGACAAATTGTGTCTGATTAGTTTATGATTCCGATTGCACATAGCGCTGAGATAAAGACACAGCTGAGATTCAAACCTCAAAACACTCCTTTTCAAGCTGAGTATTCTACTATTTCAGCTATCTAACACCCCAAATCTCACTTCCCAGGGTCTCCGGCTATGGTAGCAACCGTCAGACAGTCAGCGAATGTGAACAGGAGCTATGGTATGCCCTCGCTCTGTGTGACTGCAAGTGAAATGGTCAGACGATATTCTTGGGACTCGTTTACGGTATAACCCCATACTCTCCATCTAGGCTTTCTACTTACTGAGCCTTACCGCATTATGTTCTAGCCTACCGTCGGTGGACGCCAGACGCCAGCAACGCTTAACGACGAACAAATCTCAGACTCCCTACTTTCTCTCTATAGGTCTCTACTAACGGAGCTATTTTACCCGACCCCAAGCCTTCACCTCACAGGCCTTACGCCCATGGTAGGCGAACGCCAGGCGGTCAGCAAAGATGCGCGGGTCCTCCGCTCGGAACATGATGCGCCAGCGGTCGACCCAGAACTGGTTCTTGTACATGATACGCTGACCCGTCACGGGGTCTTTGGAGCCGTTCACGACCTGAAGGTTGGGAAGATAGGGAAGCGCACAATCTTGTTCCCCGTTATGTTTTCGTTTTCATACAAATATCTCATGAATTTCAAGTATTAATTCTTCTGGACTTCGTATTTGTTTTGGTAATCTGCATAACGATAGCTTGCAATTGCTCTCTACTCAGCATAGGAGGATAAATAATAATGTTATAACTCAACTTTCCAAAGTTATGTCCATGCGTAACTGAGTTAGTTTGTAAAAATATCAGTTCATCTATAATTATTTCGCCGCCACAACAACCACCTCATCGCTTTTGTAGATTTGAGGAACGCAATACTGTTCGTGTCAGGGGCCTTCTGCACAACAACCTAGCACTGACATTATGCAACTCTAGGATTTCATTATCACCGTGTATCCTCATGTTACCCCGTGTTTCTCAGTGTAACCCATGCTCTCCCCCCACCTGAAGCACTAACCAACTAACCCTCTCGCCTTTGAGACTCACTAAAATAAAGTGTACCAATTCATTTCCCCTCCCCCTATATTTCCCCATTGCTCCTTACCTTTCCTCACCCTCACCCCATAACTAACCAATTCTTTTTGGGGGGGTCACTAACCTAGCGATGTGTCCCCATGCCTCCATCCCCTTAATCCAAAAGACCTACCATCTCGCCCTTGGGGTTTACGATCCGGCAGTTCTCGTCGACTCTCTGCACGAAGTAGAGCCCGGTGGGCGGGTCGTAATCGAGTACCCCAGCATCGAACCAGTCGTACTCGATACTCGGATCGGTCGGGTCCTCTGGGATAACACACGATTTAAACAAGATGGGTGCAGTGGTTAGCTTCAGGTAGCAGTGTCAGCAACTAGCCGAAAATCTAGGACAAATATCTAGCTGTTTTAATTTGACAAAAAGCCCTCACTTCTGCGTACTTTCCCTAATCTACCGAGCATGCCACAAACGCAAATTTAAGCTGTGGTTAAAACAAAACAAAACATTTAGGAGATTTAAAACAATGATGTATTTAAAATATTGACATTTGGCAATACAATATTACTGATTTATTCTACCCTGTGACAAAAAAAATTATGTTGAAGTTATTAGGCAACACTGCTGAACGGAGTATTCGTGGGGAAACTGAAAAAAAGTGTTGGGTGAAAACAAAAAAATGATCTGGCGGGTAAAAAACACCACATAGGTGGATGATAAAAAAGTCCATGTTTCAGTCATAATTCCGTCTGCTTGTAAGGATGATGATGATGATGATGATGATGATGATGATGATGATGATGATGATGATGATGATGATGATGATGATGATGATGATGATGATGATGATGATGATAACAACAATGTAACAATCTGCTACAACAGTAATAACACCATGGCTCACTGTCTCCGTCCTCATCCTTGGTGGGCAGCAGGCACAGCGATGGTATCGGGTGCCTGGCCTTGGTCATGTCCCCAAGCTTGAGCCAGTCGCGTGGCGTGCGGCAGTCAAACTCTGTGTTGTCGAAGATGGAGAGCGGCAGGTAGGGCGGAAAGGGGGCGGGGTCTGCCGGGTTCATCATCAGGATGATGTTCAGGTTGATGTGTTGCTTGGGCATAATTAGCTCCGTGCGAACCCCGCGCTCCGTCAGCAGAGTGGGCAAGTCCAAGCGGGCGTACAGGCGCCGCAGTCTGGTAATAGGAAATAGGAAGGGAGGAGGGGGGGTGGAATATGTGGCTATAGAGAAAGGCAGGGTGGTTGGACATGATGAACTCCGTGAGCAAGGTGGGCAGGTGTATGCGGGCGTGTAGACGCCTCAGTCTAGTGTATGTTGGTGTGTGAGTGGTATGTGTGAAAGAGGTAGGCAGATTGACAGACTGACAGACTATAGAGATAAATTTAATGCGTTGAGAGGTAAAGAGTTGTTTCATATGTTGTTTGTTTATGTGGGTGGGTAGGGATACTCAATATATTAGACGTCCAAATTAGTGAATTTGAAGCCTCCACCACACAGTGTGACCACGGAACAAATCGGTGTAGCGGACCTGTTACCTTTCGAGCTCGATCTTGCGCGGCTTCTCGCCGGGATTGTGGAAGTTTGGCAGTTGGACCTTCGGTTCAAACGCCTGGGTCGCGAAATCCTGGCGAGACAAAACGAAATCAAGATATGTCACAGTCAAAGATCTTAAAAATAAGCTTTACCTACCTTTTTTGTCACAGGATACTAGTTAGTTCTAAAGGTTTAGTTTTAAATGTAAATTCCAACAAGCACCCCAGTATCTCTACGAGCTTATTATTACTCATGCTCCTAGTCTAAACTTAAGGTCCAGAAATAAAGCGCTCTTTCAGTCCCATGTAGAGCAAATAAAAAGACAAGTGAGCGAGCATTTGTGCACTATGCACCTGTTGTTTGGAATTCCCTGCCTTTAGATCTGAGACAGTGCAGCTCACTTAATAGTTTCAAAAGAGGCCTAAAAACCTACTTTTTTACAATGCACTTGTCAGTGGAGTTTTCCTCTTAATTTTCATTAATGTTTTCTTTATATGTGTAATTTACTCATTTTTTATAATTTTTCTTTGCTGTTCATGTATCATGTCCTTTATGTGCAAAACTGCCTTATAATGTGTGTGAATGGCTGATAAATTGTATCGTCTTAACTATGTAAAGCGCTTTGAGCCGGCTATGCTGGGATAAAGCGCTTAAAAATGATCTTCATTATTATTATTATTATTATTATTATTATTATTATTATTATTATTATTATTATTATTATTATTATTATTATTATTATTATTATTATTATTAAAGGAACATGGTGAAGTACACTAAGCAGGATACTAGTTAGTTCTAAAGGAACATGGTGAAGTACACTAAGGCAATGACAAGAAAGGTCGATCTACGGTTATAAATATTTATGGTATTTGATTAACGTAAGATTATCAGATAGGTAAATGCCGTTTATTGCTTGATGCACACGCCACGTCCATGGGTAGACGTTTTTTTTTTTAAAGCGTTTAATAAGGAAAGTGATTTTACTAACAGTTACGGAACATAGTAAGAAGAAATGAATTCTAATTAAGGTTCAAATTAGCTCACCAACAAGAGAACTGAACAATAATAAACGGTTCTCCTATTCAGATCTTTAAAATAGAACAAAGTGCACAACATGTGTTTTCCTTTTTTTTTTCAACCTACCAAAGATAACACTATGAATCTTCTGTTTGCTGAACATGTCTTCCAACAAAGAGGAATAGTTTTCTGCAAAATCTCGATCCCTATTATTCTAACCAAGACTTTTCTAATATTACACTCGCGATCTTTTTCAATAGAGTTTTCAGACTGAGAGGTTATACTGAGAGAAACATACCAAAATTGCAATAACGTATTATCAAAACCTGAGCTATTTTCACCATCTGATACTCCATAATTCAATATGTAAAGACCTAATGGGTGTTAAAAAAGAGGGTTTGAGAGGCAAGAAGAAACTGGTATGACGACATAAGAGACTTGGTATGTAGGAAACTTTCAGAGTTTACAGCAAAAATGGTGCGTCATGGCAAGTCAACTTCTTCAGAGAGGATATTACAAGACTGGCAGGTTTCGGTTAATTTAAATTATCCCTCACTGAAGAATCTATTGTAAAGATTTTGTTTTATGTACTTCTAGTTTAAGCAGGGTTGTTGTTTTCAATGCTTTGACGAAAAGTATAGCGAGGTGAAGTTAGTCACCGCACTTGTTTACTTACTATTCCACTGGCGCAACTCTCGCCTTGCTTGGCCTGAGGAAAGACAACTAATACTGTCAGGTTGTTTGTACATTGTGTGTGACAATCATGGCAAGAGAAAAAAGATAATATATTCATACTTATTAGTTGTTTACCAAAGATTTATACACTATCATTATGCCAGATAATATGTTCTGCTTAAGATAAAGAAAATATATTGTCTGTCAGTTGTTTCTTCAGAACTCAGAATACAAAATAATTTTATAGATCACAAAGGGAATTTGATAACATTGCCACAAAAATAATCTGACATGTACATAATAAATAAAATACGGTTAATCTTTTAATAAAAAAAAGAAATAACACTATAAATAAACCGTATAAAAAGAATACATGGAATAGAATTGTTTTAAACATGAACTGAAACAATTACACGAAGTTCATAAATATAAATATCAAAGTATGTGCATAGACATAGACATAGTATTGAAAAAGTTAATCTTTTAATTAAAAAAAAACTATAAATAAACCGTATAAAAAGAATACATGGAATAGAATTGTTTTAAACATGAACTGAAACAATTACACGAAGTTCATAAATATAAATATCAAAGTATGTGCATAGACATAGACATAGTATTGAAAAATGTTTAAAGATATAAAATTAAATAATAATGTTGAGTGCATAAATATAAATATCAATATATAAATATGTGTACAGCCAGTAGCTGCAGCAACTCTTTAATGCACTTATCATATGCTATGTTCACAAAGTATTACGTATAATAATATATGTATATGTATGTGTACTGTTGTTTTTATATCTGTGTATAAATATTAATAGTGTATTTATTTAAGAGCATGTTAGAGGTTAGAAAGTAATACGGTGATACAATTTTTTGCAAATAACATTTGGACACAAAGATTACGAGAAAAGTAAAATTAAAATATTAAAGATAAATAAAGAGATACGAATTCAGTTGATTTTGTTGGTTTCTCTTTGCCGCCAATGCTTTTTTCTTTCATTTGTTTAACATACCTCAAATAACGTGTTTGCTGATACAGTGTATTGTCAACTCTCATGATCATAAACATGTCATTTTAGCGTAATGTTTGGAGATCTAGCATTTGCACAGATCATTATAAATGTTAAACAGCAGATATTGAAATAAGGTAGCTCGATAAACTACAAATAGATCCCCAGAGTATTAGAGTATTTAGTAGGTTACCTTGGCTATAAATATCCCTGTGTGTGGACCGAACTCTTGTGACTTGAGATGTTCCATCACCTCTGACGGCGTCGTACTGAAGTCCAGGGCTAAAGAGAGAGGACGGGGAAACGAGGGACGTCATTGATTCCTTGGATTTGTGAGTATTATAGGCCCAGTATACCTCTAACGATGATTGCATGGCTTCAGTCTATGGTTTCACAATTCTTTCATACTTAATTATTAAGTATATCTAACATTCAATAATAAAAATAAACAATTAATCTCAGTATGCCCAATGAAGGATACTAGGATGACAGTAAGTTTAAACGTTGTTTTAAATGTACTGGTTTTGTCGGATACTTTCTTGGTGTTTTTTTTTTTTGGTTTTTTTGAGGGGGGGGGGGGGGGGGGGGTTCATGTCATATTCTGAGAAATGATAACCAGAAGCAGGAAGATATAGATAGAAAAAGAGAAACATGTGTGTAAATAAAATGATTGAGTGGAGCGAATTTATAGTTTAATATAGATGTTTACTATAGTATAATATAGATGGTTCTGTACCTGCTGGTATTTTCTTCTCTGTTTTGACTTCCCATAGAGTGTTGTGGTGGGTGTCTGCTCCTCCAACCTAGAGAAATAGGAAACAGAAAAGGAGTTACATGTATTGGCTTTTCTTTCTACTTAACAAAAAAAGAAACCCATATTCTGTTAACGTTATCAAACCCTTTTTGTGAAAGAAAGAAACAGTTTCGAGTTTACGCCAGCCCCACGCCACCATCTATCTATCTATCTATCTATCTATCTATCTATGTCTATCTGTCTATCTATCTATCTATCTATCTATCTATCTATCTATATTTTATCTATCTGTATCTCCCTCTCTCTCTCTTTCTCTCTCTGTCTCTCTCTCTGTCTTTGTCTCTCTTTGTGTCTATATGTCTATATCTGTTTAACTCTCTCCATCCCTACCCCTCCATCTCCATCTTTATCTTTCTATCTATCTACCTTTTTATTTATCTCTATCTTTGGCGCCCATGGTAGAGCAGTGGTCATCCAATCGAGAAGTTCGCGGTTCGATATCTATCAATAGCACGTGTTTGTCGTTGTTCGTCCCCTACTGCTATGTCGTTGTTGACATGACAGATTAAGACATTAGTAGAGGTCTCCCCACAATGCCTTTGTGAGTCCGTACGTAAAATTGCCAAACGTTAGTCTTGGGGCCCGTCCACAATATAGCCTATATAGTGCTGAAGTAGTATGTTAAGCAATCAACTCAACCGAGCTCTATCTCTAGTTTTTCTTCCACTGGTTATCATGCACTCTCCCTTCTCCTACCTATCCTTTCGTTTATCCATTTTACCAACAACTGAATTTCTCACCCTCCCAAATCTCCCTCCTTCACTCTTCATGCTTCCCTACCTCGACAGTGCCCAGATCCGCTTCCTTTGTGACGATATCCGAGTAATAACCCCTTGGTTGGATAGGCGGGTACTTGAAATCGCGCCTGCGCAGTTTATCCACCAGCTTGTTCCGTTTTCGCTCGGCCGCAAAAAAGCGGGCGCGTTTTCCGCCTTCGAACCACGCCATGTTAAACTAGGGGTGAACTAGAGCGGTTTACGAATTACGTCTGTCTCGAGTCGGAAAAGATTACATCTGTTGAGAGCAATGCGCAAAAAGGAACATAAAAAACATAATCATTAAAAAAAAAGTAACCAGTGCTTGTGCTTATTATTTCACAAGCACGACTATATCGCAGGCGCCGTTAAGCCAGAAGGCAACTTTCAGGCCACGAGCTTCGATCGTGGTTCAATATGTATGTCAAACTTGCAAAACAACAAAAGCGAAAAGCCGAAAGGTTCTGGTTTAAACTGGTTTGACTGTTTATAGAGAATTCAACCTAACAGACAAAAGAATATTAGTAACAATGGGAAGGAAAAGAGCGTACATCAAAAAGAGGATCCAAGGCAGTGGATCATGCAAAACTTTATTTAAAATTATGTAATGATTTATTATGGATAAATAATACTTGTCCTTCTTGTGGAAGAAATGCCAAAACCCTAAATAATTATTTTCTTTTCAATAGTGATGTTATCAGACAGGAGCCATCTACAAAAGCACTTAAATTTTTTTTTTAAATCATTGTGAGCAGTCGTTATAGACATCTGGCAACTTGATCCTTTACCCACAGAGCTTTTCTTTGAATACATAGAAGTTCAGTCCCAAGTATTTTTAAACAGGTATTGTAAAGCCTATGCGGGAGAGAAAGAACGAATAGAAAAATACAGATAAATAGATGGTCTTTTATCAAAGAACAAATTTAAATTGTTTCAATCAGGCACATATGGCTCCAGACTGCTTACTGTTTAGGGTTTATTGTGAAAAGCACTCTACTCAACTTTGATCCTTAAAATTTAAAAGGAGGCAGGGATCCAGATAAAAGAACATAAACAATCTTGATCTTCATTCAAGTGATGATGAGATCTAGGGATCAGAATATTTAACTAATCAAATGCGGAAGTGAAATGTGTCCCTCGGCAACGGCATCCTTAGATCCTAAAAAAATGTCTTTCATCGCGGATACCTAGAACTAGTCACTATTATTAAAATAATATTCTAAAACATTTAATTTAATAATTTTCGTTCGTCACGCTTGTTCCAATAGCTGAGTGTGTGAATCTTTGTCAAATCCCAAATGAAGACGAGACATTATTACTGTTTGCAACACAAATGTAGAAAGAAAAAAGCACATGGAAGTTTATCTAATCTCCATCTTAGGGCAAGTCAATCTGGACCTAGATCTAGACCTATACATTATTGAACACGCCTGTTTACGATTTTGTAGCCTACCTGTTGCTAGAGACAAACTGACGTGTGTGTTTGTTTTTGCGAAGCTTTTACAAGCATGAGTACATTAAACTGAATTTGCTGATCTAGATTTTCTGTATTGGGAATAGAATCAGGAAACATCTCAATAGTGGCAGAAAAACCAATGTCAAGTGACGTAATTGTGTAACTCTATCTAGATCTAAATCTATCTATATTTATCCAAAATTTTGCGCATAATTTCTTCATGGTTATTCTGGTTTTTGTTTTTTTTTATCACTGGATTTTCAACAATGGTTCGGTAGGTTTTTTTTTTATTTTAAGCGTGATTGTTGTTGTTGTTTTTGTTGTTGTCGTCGTCGTTGTTGGTGTTGTTGTTGTTTTTATTGTTATTGTTATTTTTGTATGTTTGTGTTTTTGTTTGTTATTATTGGGTTGTTGTTGTTGTTGTTGTTGTTGTTGTTGTTGTTGTTGTTGTTGTTGTTGTCGTGTTTTTTTTTGTTTTTTTGTTTTGTAATTTGGTGGTGGTGGTGGTGGTTGTGGTGTTGTTTTCTTTTGTTATTTGTTTGTGTTTTTGTTTGTTATTATTGGGTTGTTGTTGTTGTTGTTGTTTGTTGTTTGTTTGTTGTGTGTGTGTGTGGGGGGGGGGGGGGTTGCCGTTGTTTTTTCCATTTTTTTTCTGTGGGTTTTTTTTTGTTTTGTTTGTTTTTAGGTGGGTGTTGTATTTGTAGTTTTAATGTTCAGCAAAAAAATATAATTATCTAGGATTGCCGGAAGGACGTCGCGGTAGCTCACAACTCGCCATAAACCTTCTTTAAGGCATATTCTTACAACTCTCGTCATAAACCTTCTTTAAGGCATAATTATTTTTTCAACTCTCGTCGTAAGCTTTCTTTAAGGCATATTCAACGCTTCCTAGGGATGTTTAACCACTATCATCGATTTCTCCTTGGAATTGCCGCTTCCCTCGCCCCACTACACGCTCAAGCAAGCTGCAGAAAATAGAATTGCTCAGCGATGCATTTCTCTTACATATACACCATCTCTAACCAGAGCCGCCCACCAGGCTTACTGTTGACGCATCAAACATTGCGATTGGTGTCCAGCTAGAACAACGCCATGGCCAATCTTGGGTACCTCTCGCTTTTTTCTCTAGGAAACTGTTTGACGCAGAAAAGAAATACAGTGCCTTTTACAGTGACATTTTAGCCTCCTACAGTGCAATCAGACATTTTAGGCACTTACAAAAAGACCGCCATTTTACCGTTTTCACCGACCATAAACCCTTGACAACTGCTCTGAGGAGCCAACGATCGTCCCCGCGCCAAACAAGACAACTTTCCTTCATCGCAGAATTCACTAGCATATATCCGATACATCAAATGCAAATTCACCATTGTGGCAGATGCCATGTCGAGGATAAACACAGTCAATACTTCTGACAGCACCGTTGAAACTACAAATCTCCATGCCATAGTTACAGACAGTCACGATGATGTTACAGTTGACTTTAGCCGCTTGGCCAGCGATCAAGAAACATCAGATGAAATTGCTTCCTATCATACACCCACAACAGGCCTGAAGCTAAATGCCATTGATATAGGCTCAGCAAAGCTTCTCTGCGATACATACATAGGAGCGCCAAGGCCAGTGATTCCTACCTCTTGGACTCGTCCGGTTTTCAACAAGATGACACGGGCAGGTCTTAGACCTACTCAAAAAGCAGTTGTGCAACGCTTTGTTTGGAATAGCATGAAGCGTGACATCCGCGAGTGGTGCAAGGAATGCGCTGATTGTCAGGCCTTCAAAATCCGAATTGGTTTGAAGAACTTCCATGGTCCTGTTAGGCATTCGCTCAGAGTTGATTTTGACTGCTCTCCTGCCGAACTCGTATACGGTTCAACACTCCGCATATACCTAGTGAATTTCTGCAACCACGTGACATCCGTGCAATTGAGACTGGCATACCGTTCCTGAGACACCTCCAGCAGACGATGCGTTCCATTCAGACCACTGCGTCGAGGTTAAACGGAAAACAAAACCCCTACGTACCAGACACCTTGGCTTCAACCAATACCCCCCCCCCCCCCCCCACCTGACGACGGAAACTATAAAGACAGCAGAAATATTGAGAATGAAGGTAGATTAATATTATTATGTCGTACCCATGGGCGCCGTACTAAAAAAAGAAAGGATAAAAAAAATAGTAACAAAAGAATGAACAGCAACGACAGCAATGTTAATAGTAACATTTCTATCACTTTAAAGTGGTAATAATGGTAATGGAAGTAACAGCAGTGGTAGTACTAGTAGTGGTAAGGGTAATAATAATGGTAATAAAAGTGGTAGTAACAATGGCGACAGTAATTTCAGTGATAATAATAATAGTGATAACGTAATGGTAATAATAATGGAAACAATAATAGCGGTAATAACAATGGTAATAATAGTAACACTAATGGTAACGATAATAATAACGTAATAATTAGTAGCAAGATCAATACATTTTAATACTCCTGCAGACGTAGGCCCTAGTAGTAATGGCTATGGTGGGTAGGTGGTGGTCGTAGGAGCTACAATAGTCACGGTAATATTGGGTATGGTGGAACAATACTTAATTAGAATAACATTAGGGTAATCCTTCCGGTTTTAACTATACAACCATACCAGCTGAACTTTTTTCAACGATCTATCTCCCGATCTTCTTAAAAAGAAATTTAAATGTATAAATCTAATCTTACCCGCCCCTCTAGCGTAGAAGGGAAGGTTTGTATTATCTTATCTGTCTCCCGCTACCCTCTCTTTCCTCTTTAGAACATCCAAAATTAGGGAACACTATTATAAGATGACCAGCCTCGTAGTAATAGAATGAACTAGCATATAGGGTAAAATATTACAGCTATCATGCCTTGTCTTCATCCTCAGCTGTCTTCTGTCAACGCCGCCTGTCGCCGTATAAGCTTATGTTCCTCCGGGGAAACCTAGGAGACAACCCGGAGGTAGGGAGAGAGTAAGATCTATGCGTATATTAAGCTTATGATAGATTTCAACTTTTACAAGGATTGTCCCTTGAAATGGTTGTCTTTTTCAAGTTTCACCATTCTAGGAACTTTATAGATCTAAGTCTATATCTAAAGGTTTACATATAATTTTTGTTTTTACACTTTAAACTTATTTAAGTCTAGAATAATGACATCCCATGAATTAAAAGAAATTTTGGGAAAAAAAAGGATTTAGTTCTAGATCTAGATCTAGATCTAGATCTAGATTCTGTAGAGTGCCTACTTTAATTATAATCTAGATCTAGTTTTTAGATCTAGATATCTAGAGATCTAGTTAGGATTCAGAACAAGGTCTAGGGGCATATGCAATTTTATGCATTGAATGTATGAGGTCTAAAGAAACCCATACCAATACACTAGTGTTAAGAGTGTCTGTGTATATATCTGTGCTATTATAGGCATTTAAATGAAGAAGGGCTATGAATGAATCTTTTCAGTTATGTAGATCTAAGCAAAATTAATGCATTTTATAAAATCTAGAGTCTAGATCTATACTCTAGGTGAGATGTTGTGCAGAGGTTTATGGTGTCCTATAAAATAGTCTTTTAAAAGTGTTCAAACTATAGATATTAGAACCTGTCCACTGATTTAGCCTATCCTCCCTAGTAGTATAAAGTGGTGGCATTGGATGTTTAAAGCAACTGACTCAAATCAACTTCTCCTAAATGTGGAGTTTATGCATAGCACAACTTGGACAGAAAATATTTAAGTGCTATATAGCAGACAGAAATACTTTAAGTGCTATATAGCACAATTTGGATAGAAATGTGGAATGTACACACCAGTATTAAGTTAGAAACACTATTTATGTCACCATTTCACCAAAGATTTAAAAAAAAAAAAAATTACTATCAACAAATACAACTTTTTTTTTCTTTGTGTCTCTCTCTAGTAAATACTTGATACTCTCTAAATTTCATGAATTACTGTATTTCTCTTTTAAAAAAATCTAGTTTGTATTTTTTAAGTTGCTTCTACTTTTTGTTCTTCTGATGGCTAACAGCAGTCATGAGAGATTCAGCTGAAGCAAATCACAGAGACCTACAAAATCTTTCCACAAAGGGTCATAGAGCTAGACAACAATTCTACAGTGGGGGACATGAGACGCTCAGTTTTGAAAGAAATGAGGCGGAGGAAGAGTCTGTAAGTGTGCCACCTGTAAAGGGTGCAGCGTCTATATTGTCAAAGAAAGATAACTGCAAGCTTACAGTGAGACCAGACTGTTGCTCTTTTTTTTATGCCTAGCCATGAGCTTTTTTCCCTTTTTGAGTTAACCATTTAAACTAACCATTTTAATGATAACCAATGTGAACAATCTCTGTGAACAGTATCAACTGTATAAAAGTGCAATTAACAAGTTCTCCCTAGTCAATCAAAAACTTTGCAGATTACTGTTACTGTCAGCAGGTCGTTTTTTTAAGAATACATTTTGATCATTTCAATAGCTTTAATAGGTCTTCAGTAAGATTGATAATAAATGGGATAAAAGAATTGTCTTTAATGGCAACCTTCCTCACAAATTTCATGTGCCTAGTACAATCAGGAATCTAACTCTTGGCTCCCCAACGCTCTGTCAAAGAGCATGGGACCAACTTTACTTTTTTTTTTTTTTTTTTACCAAAAAAATAGCAAACTTTTATCCAACAAGGCTGTGTATTCAATGCATGTATGTATGTTTACAGACTTAAGTAACTCAATATAATATATATGACCAAGTTCACTGAACTTATTACAACTGTGAGAAGTGCTACCAAATATAATTTCACAAGTTAACTCTTTTTTGTTCCCTGCTGCACTTTATCACAGGTTAATTCACAAAGATCAGATCATGGCCAGCACTGCCGTACTGCACCCTCTGCTGACAATGGGCAAGCAGCATCAGGCGCGGGGGGCTTAAGACTCCGACCAGACTTGCCCAGTCATGTGACCTCAGAGCAGCCATACCAAGTCCCCAGTTTCAGCAGTTCTTCTTCTAGCTTTTTCTTGTCTGGAAGTAAAATTGGTAAGTTTTGATGTTGTTCTACCAACAGTATGCCTACTTTTTAAGCAGAAGACTTTTAGATGTGCTCTATATGTCCCTTTCTGTTGCTTAAACACTTTGGAGTTATTTATACAATTTTACAGAAAAGATTTTAAGGTTTTGCAATTAAAGAGAGTAAAAAAAAAAAAAAAAACTCAAGTTACTGCAGAGATAACTGAGACAAATTTGTAAAAATCTATGCCAGAAAATTATTTGCAGCTTTGTTTTGTTTTTTCAAATATATACATTTAAAGAACTCAATATCTTATATTTTTTAGGCATTACTTTTGTTACAAAAGGAAAGGATAGAGAAAATTCAACTATATTTATCGAGTTACCAAGTTATGTTTCATGAAAAGTTGAAAGGTAGCCAGAAAGCAATGTTTTTTTCTTTTACAAGAATGTAAACAGGGTGTGTTTTTTTTTCTACTTCAAGAGAGCTTATTAAAGTCCCTGGACTCTACATGCCAGCCCGGAGCTCTGAGGGAACACCCCTACCTGGTAAGATGGATATTTTCTAAATATAGAACCACTTGAGACTTTCAAGGCAGTAAATTGGATATTTTCTCAATAATGGAGTCACTTTAAACTGTTATGGCGGAAAAACAGATTAATTCCTAACATAGAACTAATCGAGGCTTTCAAAAATTCCATTGAAATGGATATTTTTTCAATCTAGAACAAAATGAGACTTACTTATTTATCAACGCAATAAAATGGGTACTCCCCCAATATTGAGTAACTTGAGACTGTCAAGGCACTAAAATAGATATTTACTCAATATAAAAGAAATTAATGCTATCGGGACAGTTAAATGGATAATTATATACTCTAAATATAGAAAAACTTGGTACTATTAAGACATTAAAATGGAATATCCCTCAATATGTACCTTGAAACTGTGAAAAAAAAATCACAAGTGACTGACTTGTCTAACTCATCTTCTTCTGTGCATGTCTTTTATCTTTTTACCTAATCAAAGGGGAACTCAGCTGGCTTTGGTTAATTGCTCCTGGGAGAGACGTAAATTTATAATCACATCCTTATAGAAATACTATTAAAAATTAAAATAATATACAAAAAAAAGTCATTTTGGGTTTTGTTTTATGTCCCTTAGTTTGTTTTTGGTTTTTTGTTTTTTGTTTTGTTTGTTGTTCTTGTTTTGGAAAAATGTATTTGGAGCACCAACTGAGATTTGAACAGAGGTCTCGTGCTAAAAATCTAGTTAAAAGCATCAAACAACTGAACAAAGGGTGTACCAATTTCATGAATGATTGTTGGATAGTAATTTCTATAACATATTAGCCTTTTATATTTCAGTAGAAAAATATAGTTCAATTCATATTTCAATTTCCATACCATCATAGAGGGGCGCAGTGGCCCTGGGATAGAACATCAGCTTCCGACAAAATTGGTTCTTGGTTCGAGCCCAGACGATTTTGATCCCTACTGGTTGGGTTGGTGTCAGTTTAATGTGATCGGCAGAGACAGGATCATGGTATCCCCACCCTGTCTCATGTGTGGCAGCACATAAAATTGTCATATGTCAGTCTTGGGGCCCGTCCACAATACTCACATATTCACTCCCTCTTTCTCCATCCAGGCTTACAGTGACCAGCTACAGAGGAGTGCCCGCTGTGAGGAAGACAATTGTGACGACCCTGGCTGTAAACAGGTCAGAACAGACAAGCTTGTCTGTTTTTCACATTTAATTTACATATTATAGTTTTAAACTGCTAAAAACAAATAACGAAAGACCTCCAACATATGATTAACCAATTCCTAAACCTTTTTGGAGTCAAAGCACATATGCCATTCAGAACTTGAAATTATGTTATAGAGTCTATGTAGTTTTTCATCCTGACAAAAAAGACCATTAATGTGGCAGAAAATAACATTAAAAACTTTACAGTTCTGGAGTTTTGACTCTTCACCACACACCAGTGTGTATTTTTTTTTAATCAAGTTCTGAACTAATTTTGATATAATTTTTTTCAGCAAAGCTTTCTATGCCTTAAGAAACTAGGCACACTTAGGAATATTATATGCAAAGGCTGGTCATGATTACCAAAACAAGTCGGGCTTTAAAAAGTATAATCAATATCTAATTTTGGGACTTGATTTCAGAACAAAAGTAAGGATATAAGCTTACACTAAAAGATTGTACATGCAATAATTTTCTACACGAACACAATTTAAAGTAATAATAATAATAATAATAATAATAATAATAATAATAATAATAATAATAATAATAATAATAGTAATAGTAATAATAATATTCCTTAATTATTTGTGAGGGCGGTGTTGATTTGTCTATCACTGTTATGACATTTATTATTATCTATGTCCTATGTCACTCTGTCATATTTTCTTTTTTAAATGAGATTTTAATGTGGAAAAAGAGTTTTTTTTAATGTTGCCCTCTATAAATAAACAGTTATTATTATTATTATATTATTATTATTATTATTATTATTATTATTATTATTATTATTATTATT
>RQTK01001065.1:130689-143616 GCA_003991915.1 Elysia chlorotica
GTAGTAGTAGTAGTAGTAGTAGTAGTAGTAGTAGTAGTAGTAGTAGTAGTAGTAGTAGTAGTAGTAGTAGTAGTAGTATTGTTACTCCTTACATTAGATGTTGCCCTGTATAAATAAACAGTTATTATTATATTATTATTATTATTATTATTATTATTATTATTATTATTACTTATGCAAGAGCTCAGCTCCACAAGACTTTAGAGCAGGAAACTTGGTTACGACTCTACTATTGAAGTCTGAATACTCAGCAATAAATTCCTTGTGTGTTGATGAAACAGCCAGTGCATTAAGCCTCTCTTGACCCATGATGTTGCGCAAGAATGTTTTTATCCTTTTCAAAGTACTGAAACATGTCTCTGCCTCTGACGATGATACCAGTGTTGCAATAACAATTTCAAGTAACGTTCAAATGTCTGAACTTAATGTGATTGTTTCATAAATTATATGAAAAAAAGCTGGTAACATCTTTCATGTCCGAAAAAAGTGAATGTAGAGTATTCAGGGTAGGCTAAAAACGGCTGAACCAGAGATCCTAATTTACATAGTCAGGTTGAACTTTTGGGGGTAGTGTGGGGAGTGTTGGATCGGCCTAGACGCCACGCCTAAGTTTCTCAGATGCCTGAAAATGACACCACCTTGGCCCATCCCACTGTGGCCTGTCTCACAGACTCAATCTTCAGACATAGTGTATTGCCTGTTTGCACTTATGCTAAAGTATATTTTAATTCATAGCTGGTTTTTAACTTTTATGTTAAAAACAATCAATATAAGGGTTATAATATTATAAGACTAAGAGGGCCTATGCATGTCAACATTAAACTGACTACCAGACATTTTCTAGAATCGATATAGAGACCCACGGTTATTATTTCAAGAAATATAAAAGAATTTGGTTAAAATGTCAGAAACATTAGCCAAGCGGGCTTGCCCCACTTGGCTTATTATGAAGACAAGGAGTAGAATGCACAAACATGACGTAGCTTATCTCGACGTAAGCCTTCTTATTCTTATTTGTTACGACGAGACCTAAGCTATCTGTGCATTCTACCCAATGGAAGCGTTAGGGTTAAAGTCCAATTTTTTTATTAGAAATACTACAAGAATGTTGGGCAAATTACTTTTATGAAAGGGGGCTCTACTTGGCACTATCATGTTGGAACTTGGAAACAATGTGGCGCTGCTAGAGCTGTCACTAGATTCTGGTGGATACATTTAGTAAAGGTTTTATTTCTATATTTATTGACATTGTATTTTTGTAAAACAGCCCCTTTTCATTTAGTGAGACAGGTCGGGCACTGCCCACTTTGCCAAAGGCACCAGCTGCGCTTGCATACAACATATTTGAGCTATAGCTTTAATTTTTGCATATTATAGAACAGGGAGATAAACCCGAAGCAGTATTTTCTCATAGTTGAGGTGCTAAAATTAATAGAAAAACCACCAGCTCAGAGTTTATGTTTTACCTTGTTTACATGCTCAGGTGATAACTTGTTTAAAAAGTGAGATGGAAAAAAAAATTAGGTTTGTTCTTTTATAAGCTTGTTTGTTTTGAAAAAAAAAAGTCAAAGCTTTGCCTCCGTGGTGCACTGGTTTGCTGCTGATTCCTGGATGCATATTGAATTGAAGAGAATGTTGACTGTTTTGCTCCTTGTCCACCCCTCACCCTCCTTTATTCTTTTTTTCTTGATTTCACTTGCATGAAACAAAAGTTGTGCATAAGTCTCCAAATAGTCAATGTGGTACGTTGCACTTTTTTACTTCCAGATAAAAAATTTGCTGCTTGAAGTTATGAAATCGTGGATGCTTTCCTCGGAGCCTCTAACTGACATCCACGACAACCTGCTGATCTGTATGTACGACCATTGCCTGGCCTGTGACAGCCGACCTTGTGTGCATCCCTGGTGTGTCTCTCAGTAAGACAAGCCCCAAGCAGTAATCACTTTATTTCTGTACTTTGTTCAATTCTGGTCTCTTTTATTTTTCATTCTCACATTGCATAAATGTTGTCTACCTAAAGCTGTTAACATTTGTTGCCAAGCCTTTTGCTACATACATGTATATTTTACCCTTCATTGCAAAGGGTCAGTGTAGGATTTTTTAGAAAATTGGTTGCCTAACAAAAACATTTAACTATTTTCTTAAATACCAAATGGGTAGTCTGCTCACTGATATTTTTCCAACTATGTCCGACAATTTGACTCAAGTAGAGTGTGGCAACTTCAGACTACTTGACAATGAAAGTAATAAGCCTTTGAAAATCCAATTGAATCTTCAATCATTATGTTCAGCCTTGATCCAAGAAAGTTAGCAAAAATGGAACTAGTGAGAAAATACAAAGACAATATTATGTTTGAAGTTGTGCTTGACTTTTCACCACCTAGATTGCGTGCGCACATCCGGCACAGTGCATCAGGAGCAGAGAAAATATCAATTATGCGAAGCTGGCTTACTCAGTCAGTTACTCAGGTGGACATTGGTCAAGTGGCCTCTCCAGAACACCTTGTCAGGGTAAGAAGTCAGAGGAGTTAAGATGAGGAATTAAGCAAGTCAGTATATAAAGGTAAGAATCAGAATGCCAGGGTAATATCAATTGGACCTAGCCAATATTATTTGATCAATATCTTTTTTTTTTTCTTCTTGCACAAATCTGTTCCCATTTCTCATACAAAGATTGGGTGTAGTTTTACACAATTTAAGTCCTGGTTTGACGTTAAAATATTGTTTTATTGTGAATTGTCCTTTGTGAAACAATTTTATACATGAATTATGGACTTTTTTTTTCATTGTTCCAAGTTTAATTCAAAAGCGATTAAATGTTATTTTCAATGTTTACTAAACTTCAGAACTGTGCAGGATTTTTGTTGTTTTGTCCACAGTTTGATTGCAGAATTAAGTTTGACTCCGTCCCCAAGGAGGGATCAACCTGGGACTCGCTGTGTTTGATGGGTCAGTTCAGCAAAGCCAGACTGGTCAAGCCAAACGCACAGTACAAGACAGAGAGGGGAGAGTACTGGGTGCTCAAGAGGTCATACAATCAAACGGTACAGTCATTGTACTTCAGGCAATCTGCTGGGTGGGGAGGGCTTCCTTTGTATGAAGATAGTTTTCTGTGGCAAATAATAATTTTGAAAAAAATGGTTTAATACATAATTATTAATTCAAACCTAGTTTTAAAAGATTTTCTAAAATTCCAAAGGCGAGAAAAACAGAAATCAACAGTTTTATGGGATAGGCAACTTCCTGGTTGGAGTTCATAATTTATAAATTGAGGAGGCAGACCACTGGGATTATTGTAAGCAAAACCTGTTTTGAGCCAAGGTTTTTTGGTCCATTAGACCTCTCAATTAGGCTGGTAATAAAAGTGATTGAAAAATGATTGCCTGATAATGTGTCAGTACTGGAATCCCTTGCTAGTCTTAGAGAGCATGGCTTATACTTATAAAGTCTATAACTGTATAACTGTAAGCCCTCCTCTCTTTGCGTTGTAAGCAATTAGGTGCCAATACATCTCTAAGAAGCTGTTTATGTGTAACCACCAGTGCTGTGATCTCTCTTCTCTCCTGTCCAGAACCTCAACGCATGGGGCGTGTACATCCGTCTGCTGCAACTCAAGAACATACAATGGTTTACTCCCCTCCTGTGGGCAGCAAAAGTGGAAGACGCGACTTTTGACTACATTGTCTGCTCAGCTTTGGAAGGTTTGTCCTGCAAGCGGCAATTTGGAGAGGGTGCAACAGGCTTCAATTTTTTCTTTTTTTTTCCATATTTGCTGTGAATAATATACAAAATCTCCTGTGCTTTTGCAATAGCTATTTTTTAACTCTTTTAGCCCCTATGCCCATTTCATGTTATGAAGTATGGTTTTAGATAGATCTATAAATGGAAAGAGGGTATTTTTTTCGTTTACGTTCATATTTTGTGATTTTACCAACCGCACACTGCGACCACTCCGGTTTAAAGAGTTAAGTTATTGTGTCCATTCCTTAATAATTAGAAGTGCTTTCAAGGACTGATAAGTTTATGCCATCGGGTGACTGAATCAGTATATCCATTCGAAAATATATGAAAAGAAAGAAGGCTTGGGGGTCAAGGGTGAGGATCTACTTATGGAAGTTCAATACAAGTGGAATTTACTGGCCTGTTAAAGTATTATAACTTGTACAAAATGATTGATTTGTTTACTTTTATTTTTTTTTGTATTGAAGATTACCAGTTTGCTCAATGTGGTGAGAGATTAAGTGTACATTGTGAACTTAACAGGCTGTTGAGTAATACTAAGATTTGGCTAATGCTGCTGTTATTGCTACCCTTTTTATCTCTGATAGGCAGGCAAAATAGCTGGTGACAGTTGTAACTAGTTTTATTCCTGCTGTATTAAACTTTAAAAGTGATGTAAGGAAAAAACTGTTTTTATCCTAAGTTGTGATACACATTTTGACTTTTTGAGTCATGTTTAGATTTGAAAAGCCCAATAACGATATTGAAGTTGGTTCTAGAGTGCATATAGCTGGTTCGTGAATTACATTCAAGATGCAATAGCTGGCTTATTGCAGGTGTCCGTTTAGTGCATGACATTTTTAGGCTTAAGTTCGACGTGTTGATTGTATGTAGCATAGCCGCTCTTTCTCAATGTTAAATTAGCGTTATCAAGCTTTTTTGTGTGCAAAAGTTTTTAGTTTTTTTCTCTAAACTCATCCTCATTTCAACAAAAAAAAAGAAGAAAGGAATACAAATTCTATGTTACTTAAATTACAGAGGGGTAATTTTTTACGTAATCTAAAGACTCTAAATTCAAGGGTGGGAGGAGAGAGGGTTATCGACAGAGCACTTGTCACTTTATGGTCACCAGTGAAACACAAGAAAAGAAATAGAGGGACCTGGAGTTCTAATGGTAGAATAATTATTATTCTTTTTCAGTGGTTATTGGGGAAAATGCTAATTTGTTGGGTTTTCAAATTGTCATGAATTTAAAGGAAACAAGAGTGAGTAATCAAAACGACATTCTGGTATTTTATTCTGTTATTAAAATACATTGAAGAAGTTGTTTTTGTGAGAGAAAAAACAACAACATATCCACCACAGGTTATTGGCATTCATTCTAATTGAGATAATACCTATGATAATTAATCCTTATTTGTTGTTATTGACACTAAAAATATGCACATTTTAGGTACAAAGCGTATTGAATCCCAATTTTTCAATTCACACAATGGCTCTCATTTTGTCATAAAATGGATTCTTATAGACAAGAACCAATTTTTTTTTTAAAGAACTGAAGTTGCTGATGTTTTTCCTTTTTTTTATAATTAAAAGCCATAGCCTCTACCAACTGAGCTATCTTGCCTCCATTCACAGAAGTTGAGAAAAACTATTCTGATAGCCCATAAAAAATAGCAGAATATACTGATGGCCTACTACAAAGATAAATACAAAAATCATTGCGATAAAAATACTACAGACAAAAACAAAAGACCAGAGTTAACGTGCTGCAACAAACCAGGAAGCATGTACAAAAGAAAGAAAAAGTGGTCAAGAGAAATAAATAATGAGAAACTAAGACTTGCAGATAAAATGGAAATGAGCAAAACAAGGAAACAAAGCCTATATATGGTTGTAGCCAACTTTTAAGAGTAGTAAGTTTGATGCACAGCCATTTAGAACATGGAACCATTCCGTAACTGAAACCAGATCACTCAGTCGATAGTGCTCTGGATTTGTAGGTAAGAGGTTCTCAATTCATATTTCAGTTGTTCCCAAGTCTCCATACAGGATCCTTAAGGAAACCAAGAGATCATGTGACTCGCCAAAGATATCATTTTATTCCTTTTATATAACCACTTACATTATAAATTTGTACAAACTCTTAAACAAATTTCCTACCCATCTAGAATTGATATTCATTAAAAATCAAACTAATCAGAGCTAGCCCAGACAGCGTGAAGTATGGAAAGTGTTAAGCCAGCATAGCTTGAACACTTTATGACGGAAGTGTCTTTGGGTGTTTTCTATCGGCAGGTACGTCCCTGTGTGAACATGTGCAGTCTTGCGGCTTCTTGGCCCCTGACCTGGTTGTGCGTCTCATGCTAGAGGTCACGGTGGTGCTGGCGTGTCTGCGTTCCCTGAACATCGTCTACCTGAACTGGACCTGTGAGTGCTCATGTTGTTATCCACCTTTATGAAATATATTTTATTTGTAGTTTTGATGTTGCTTACGCGTGAAGAAAGATCCTATACGACAACGGTACCCCAGGACTTGGGAGGCAACCTAGTTATACTGTCACTAACTCAAACAGTAAGGAGCAAGATCTATTCTAAATCCCTGGGTCTCCTGCATCGGAGGCCAGTGATTTAACCTTAGCACGTAGGTTAACACAGTGTATCTAGACAAAAAAAAAGAATCAACATAGCTGGACACAATGTATCTATATAGAGAAAAAGGTTTACTTGGCTTGACGCAATGGGACATCAGTGTAGAGGATTTCACTATTTCAAATTTTTGTTGTTGAAACATCTTGTTTGATTCTATTGGTTTTGTTTTGTTGGGTTTTTTTTTGTTTGAGTTTTGTTTGTGCAATCACTTTTTTTGTTTCACTCTCCTTTTAAGATAAAAAAAAAAAATTAAAGGTGAACAGATGTTAAAATAATTATATGGATTCCTCACACGGCGTCGCATCAGCGATACTTTAGTTAACGCCGGCCCGTGCGGACTGACCGAGGTCAACCGGGGTTCAACCTTCGGCCAGCGCAGGTAGCTTGTGTGAGTGTGAGTGAGTGTGTGGTATTGCCGATATATGGGGTTTTATTTTCATTCCTCAATATTTATATATGAAAAAAGCACATTAATTTTAAGACGTGTGAGCAACCGCAGCATCCCTTCTGTCTCCTAAGCTCATCGGTTCGTTCGGCCGTCGTGGCCTAGCGCTGGCAACTAAAAGTGCACGGATGTTAAAATAATTATATGGATTCCTGACAGCTTGATTCATATTATTTGAAAAGTATGATTTCTAGATAAAACTTTTGAGTATCAACAATAACTTGCAATGAGAGACCTAAAGTTGCATACATTAGTTACCTTATGTAAATCAATGTTTGTCCCTCCTCAGGTAAAAATATTCTGGTGTATGAAGATTCGTCAGGCAAGACTTGTATAAAACTTATCAATTTTGAAGCTTCAATCATTGCTGGTCGAAAGTTGGATATCCAGTCTTTGCTGCCCGTCCATCTCCTTCCTCCAGAGGTTGGTTGCCATTGAATGAGTGCTTCCAAAAATAGAAGGCAAAGTCAGTAATGTAGAAAAAAATCTGCATTAAGAGTTCAAGTAGTAAAGTTCTAACACAAAAATCAGTTAATTGTTTACAAAAAGAACGAAAAAAATCGTTTAAGTAGTTTTTTTATTATCCGGTCGGAAGTCGGACGCTTTTTTTACATTACTGAATCAACGACTCATCAGATAAAATATTCAATATAAAAAAAACGTTACCATGATTTTTTTTTTTAATTTGAACATAATGTTTACACTATCTTATATATTTATATTACCAAATTACAAAGTGTTGCGAAAAAAATGTGAGCTTGGCAGCTCAATCAGTAAAAATCTGCATTAAGAGTTCAAGTGAGCTTTAGTGACCTGTGACACACAGTTAAACACATTTTAAGGTTTTACTATGTAAGTAGAGAAGTCTGAAAAAAAATCCTTTAAAGTATCATTCTGTTTCAACAATGCTAAAAATTTAATAGGAATAAATTTTTGTGGTCCTTTGGATATATGACAAAAGTCAATAATTTGAACTAGTTACAAATAATTCCTAAAAAAAAATAAGTGCATTAAACATAAAATGGTTGTGATCTAGCTTTTCTAATCTATATTTGTTAACTTAGACCAATTCATTGGCTTTGCTTTCTATTTTGGGAGCCTATGTGTTGAGCCTTTGTTGTTTCTGGCATGATATCATTCAGAGTCATTTACGTATTAGGCTTTGGATTGACCTTTTTTTTTTTTATTTCATACCCCGGAAAAATTCCCACAGGAAGCTTTCAGAAGACAAGTGTTTTGTGGAACCAGGGAAACTTTTTATTATTAATTTGTCATCTCTTTTAAACTTGATCGACCATCTTTCACAGTGTTTGTGTTGGGATCCTTCATAAAACATATTCTTAAGCCTTAGATAAAAGCAAAGGCATAAACGCATAGCGATGGTCAAGGTAAGTTTAAGCTCTGGACTAGCAAGTAAAAGAATTCTTCAAAATTTCAAATGTGATTTTGGGGCAGATATATTTCTTCTATGTCTGTATTTAATGACTAGGAGAGGTGCGCTGATTACCATTACTTACTAGTCTCTGAGTACTTTTGCTGGATAAGCTAACTGAAAGATAAAGAAGAGCAATAATCTTCCCTAGAGCTTCAGGGTAATTAACTGTGAAGTCACAGTTCCTATAGCTTCAAGTCATAAAACTATTAATTCATTCCCAATAGCTTCAAACTACATAACTTTTTGTAAAGTCACATTTCTTGTAATATTTCATAACTGGTTGGGAAGTTACATTCCCTGTTGCTTCAAGTTAGATATTTGTTAGTAAAGTCACATTTCCTGTTATTTCAAGTTCCATAATCGTTTGTGAAGTTACAGTCCCTGTTTCTTCAAGTTACATAACTGTTAGTTAAGTCTTATTCTTTGTAGCCTCAAGTTACATAACTGTTTGTAAAGGCAAATCCCCTGCAGTTTCAAATAACAAGGCTTTTTTATTGGCATTAGGTCCTCGATGGTCAAACTGTGGAAGTGACCAGTGACCTGTGGGGTGTGGCCTGTCTGCTCTTCGAATTGACCACCCATCGCCCAGTGTGGCACGAGCATCGACACTCAAGTGTCTGTGAGGTGGGTCTTTTAGCAAGGAATGCAACTCTGTGTTCACACCACCCAGGACTGCATCACAGTGCTGTTAATAAACAAAATATACAACTTCAAAATACATATATAATTATATAAACATGCCTACACAGTGCATATAATAAATATTTAGTACGTAATTTGACCTCCTGAGTGCGTCTGTCCGTATTATAGTTGAAAAAATATGTTTTCGACTGTGTCCCGCTGAAAATTGTGTGTCTTGGGAATCACTCAGCGTTTGCTGACATTTTCAGCTCTAATGCCCGATTAGCCCAGCCGTTTACTGGGCCCTTTGGCGTTTTTAACGTCTCATTAGTATGTCCAGTCCTTTGTGGCACTGGGATCGGTCAAGCTTCTAATCAACTCATAGATTGGTTGTTCTCTCACGATTCTTTTCGGTAAATGCTGTAAATAGTGTAATACTATAGTGACAATTTGACTTCCATCCTGTGGCTTTGTTTATGTTATATCTATCACTTTTTTCTTTGTCAACGGATTTGGAGATTTGGACTTTGATCTTCCAAAAATGTCTTCTAATATCTGATTACATGTATTATTCTAATTTTATACATCTAGTATAAAACTTTTCGGTAAAGTATTGATATCTATAAGGACCGAAGCAAACCCACATGCATATGTATTGCTTTCTGCATGGTAGAGAGCTTACATTTCCCACATATCATTGCAAATAAACTTGAGAGGGTCTTTAGCCAATCATCCTGGAAATATAAAAATTAATTCACGCAAGTATGTATGTTACTGACGTCCTGTTACAGAAAATCAAGAGCAACAAAAAAAATTCATTAGACAAAACTTGTCCATGGTGTATCTTTTAAAGGTATAATTAAGTGTATATTTAAGTCAATATGGATAACTGAATCTTATGAAATTGAACATCGACTATGTTTCACAGCCATTAACAGCTTCACTTTTAGAGTTCTCAGCAGAGTCCCACGCTGGTGTGCGTGCAGGGGAGACGCACTGCTTTTCAACAATGCAATCATACTATCCATATCTCCTCTCTTTCCCTCTCTCTCTTTCTCTCTCGACTGTATGCTCAGGTGTTTGAGTCCATTCGCCAAGTTAATGCCAATATATATTTATAATTATGTATTCTCATGTGTCTCTTTATACTATCTAAGTACTAAACAAAATAAATTCAAGGGCCTAGAGTTATAAATTATGGAAAAAACAAGAGTCTGTTATAGATGTGTCTATTTATTTTTATTTTTTGGTCTCATGAGCAGCTGTTGGAAATCATGAAGAATGAGAAGCACCCAAGGCCCCCAGATACATACTACAGCTTAAAGCCACTGTTTGACGCCTGTTGGAAGGTGAGATGGGCTTTGTCATTCCTCCCAGTGGTAACCACAAATCTTCAAGTGCTGTGTGCAAAATTTTGCAGATAAACTTAAGCTCATTGAAAAGTTTGGTAGCTAAGGCAGCAGAGAGTACACTCTCAAATTAGAAGAGCCAGGATTTTAACCTGGAGTAAATTCCATTGTTCCCTCTCGGTTGGGTAGGGTCAATATAAAGTGACTCGTATGTTTTTATTTAAAAAAGACAAAGTTAAAGAAAACAGTACGATTCACGTGAAAATTTTGATGATTTTTTAAAATAGTTTTTCAATATCTAGAGTGAGTATCAATCTGACGCTTGTGGCAAGTCTGTGTTTTTATCTAGATCTAGATCTGGTCCAAGAAACGTGTTGTTAAGAATTGAAACCTAGTTGAAGACATAACTATTCTCATGATGTCAGTCATACAGGTTATAGAAATATCAACCAGGTAGTAAGATTCAGTCCTTTTTATTAGATCAGATTAAATGAGTTCTCCCAAATGCAATGAGTTGTAATTGTGGATGATAAACAAAAGATGGTAAAAGTTGGGATGAAGATCAACACAAAAATCAATAGAAAGTGATCATTACAATGTTAGAGGTATGTAAGACTTCTGTCTAGTAGCTACCAATATTATTTAGGAATTCCTGTAAGTAATACCATGAACTAATATCTCATTCTAATAGTGTTGTATTACTACAGTCCACAAGGCCCTATTCAATCTACAGTGAGGATCTTATGTAAAAAAAGAGAGGAAACTATAATTAATATTCATGAAAGTAAGCCCAAAGGAAAAGATTTAGTTGGGTGAAAAAATTCATCAGAATCTCTGACTTCTCCAGTCTCTATGATCTTAGCATTACAATTTAGTTGAAGGTACCTCTTTATGATATCCTTGGTATGCTCCAAATGCAAATGATCACAGCATATCGCTACATGCTGTTTTTCTCGTTTTCTGTTGGATAATAAATAATGCATTTGTTTTACTGATCTTGCTCTGTTATAAATATAATTTTTCTTCACTATTTTGATTTTATTTCATTAGGTGGATCCCAAAGAACGTGTCAATGTTGCAGGCCTGCAAAAACTACTGGAACAGCACAGATGATTTTGGTTGAGATAACGGAGTCAAATTCCTTATGTTAGCTGGCTAAGTGTTCAAGGTGATATAAATTGAGAGATTCAATGCCTCAAAAAAACTGAGTCTTTAAGATGGTTAACATATTACCAGTTTTGTCCTGCATGATTTGGTGGATGCAGAAATTGTTTTAAAAACTCAAACATTGAGTTGACACATAGCCGTTGGGCTTCATCTTACAGTGACCAATACATCTTAGCAACGTGCCATAATAGACTATCATGGCGTGCCCTCCCAGTTGGCAGTCGAGACCATTGCAGTGAAGTCGCTCTGTCCTCTATTTCACTTTTAGTTAGTGCCTTTACTTCCATTAATCCATCCATATTCAATTTATCAATTATTATTATTGTTATTATTATTGTTGTTGTTGCTGTTGCTGTTGTTTGTTGTTGTTATTATTAATGGAACAATGTACGCAAGAAGTACAGAAATGGATGGATGATAGTAAATTGAAGGTAAATGATTTTTTTTTAAATAGAAGTCATACTCATATTGAATCGAAACTACGAAATTAGTCCACCACAATTTTGTGTAAATAACCATCTTGTTAAAATATCAAATCAAGTTAAAGACGTGGGCACCATATTAGATACAGAATTGTCAATGTCACTGTTTATTGGTCATATATATGTAAATCTTCATTTCCAAATGTGAAAAATTAGCAATATATGCCATTATTTAACAACCAATGTATTGAAGCAGTGTGTAACAGCGTCCAACATCAGCGCTTTATAAGCAATATTGTAGATGGGCCCCAAGACTGACATCTGACAATATAATGTGCTACCACACACGAGACAGGGCGGGGACACTATGACTCGTATCTCAGTTGATCACATTAAACTGACACCCACCTAACCAGTAGGGACGAAATCGCCAGGGCTCGAACCATGCACCTCCTGCCTTGGAAGTCAATGTTCTACATTAGGGCTACCGCACCCCCCTTTCCCACTTCCTCCCCCCGCCCATTCTACCATTCTAAAAGAACTCCACTGGCTACCTGTCAAACAGAATAGATTATATATTGGTACTGTTTTCTTATAAATCTTTATACAATATGTCACCAAAGTATCTGTACGAACTAATAAATTAGTTTCAGTCTGTGAGATCTTTAAAATCATCTACTGATAACACGAGTCTTGCAATGCCTTTAATGATCCTGAAAAATTATGGCAAAAGCATGGAACTAGTAGTAGTGTTCCACTAGAAGTGCGAAACTCTGCTGCACTGTCTCCATTGAAAAGAAATGCTTAAAACACACTTTCATAAATGCTTTTAGTGCTGCAACATGAATGTGTGTTTATGTGTGGACGCCTATGTTCAAGGTTTATTTTAAACATTATTATGTAAAGTGCATAGAGACAGCCTCAAAGGATTGTGGTTTACACTATATAAATGCCATGTATTATTATTATTATTATTGTTATTATTATTATTATTATTATTATTATTATTATTATTATTATTATTATTATCATCATCATATTATTATTATCTCTCTCTCTCTCTCTCTCTCTCTCTCTCTCTCTCTCTCTCTCTCTCTCTCTCTCTCTCTCCCCATC
>RQTK01001065.1:144112-164936 GCA_003991915.1 Elysia chlorotica
TTTCTCTCTAGATGGGTGTCGAGGGTCAAGAAAATAAAAATCCTATTTGGTTTTGAGAATTATATACTTTAAAAGTATTTTATGTGTTTATATAGTTATAATATGTGGGCAATAATCATGTACATATGTATGTGCTTGTAATTATCAATTAAATAAATTTAATATATCTTAATTTTGTTCAAAGATTTGAATTTATTTTGCTCTAAATTGTTGTTTTTCAACCTCTTTTACAAACAATTCAAGCTTATCTAGTGTTGTGTTCCGTTTCCCTGATACAAGACCCTTTCTGTAATAGACTTTTTGCTGTTTTCCTCCTGTCTGTAAACTCTTGACCCTGATAATCTGAGAAAATGAAACGGTGTAAACTGAAAAGCAATTGAGGCATAAACCTCTTAGACATCTGAGGTGGAAAGGTTGTGATTTGAGTCGTTCACTTCCGAGTTATGAGAAAGGTTCTGTGAGGATCAGTAGGAGAGCTGAACCAGCATTCCAAATCTGTTCGTGGGCATACTTTGCTCTATGATCGAGCAGACATACTCCCACCAACACTCTTAGACGTTTGTTTCAATGCTCTTTGTTCATATCAAGTATACCATTCAGAACCTGTTGTTGTCAATGCTTTATATCCTTGCAAGTATACAATTCATAGCCTGTTGGTATCAATGCCCCAAGTTCGTGCCAAGTATACATATACCGTTCAGAATCTGTGGGCGTCAATTCTCCATTCCGTGTCAAGTATACATATCATTCAGAATCTGTGGGTGTCAATGCTCTATATACGTATCGACGTTCATATCTGTGTCAAGTATACCATTCAGAATATGTGTGTGTCAATGCTCCATGTTCGTGTCAAGGCAGCATACCATTCAGAACCTATTAGTCTATATGTCCGTAACAGGTATACATACCATTCAGAATCTGTGGGTGTCAATGTTCTATGTCCGTGTCACGTATACCATTCAGAATCTGTGGGTGTCAATGTTCTATGTCCGTGTCAAGTATACATATCATTCAGAATCTGTGGGTGTCAATGCTCTATATACGTGTCGACGTTCATATCTGTGTCAAGTATACCATTCAGAATATGTGGGTGTCAATGCTCCATGTTCGTGTCAAGGAAGCATACCATTCAGAACCTATTAGTCTATATGTCCGTAACAGGTATACATACCATTCAGAATCTGTGGGTGGCAATGTTCCATGTCCGTGTCACGTATACCATTCAGAATCTGTGGGTGTCAATGTTCTATGTCTGTGTCATGTATACCATTCAGAATCTGTGGGTGTCAATGTTCTATGTCCGTACCACATATACCATTCAGAATCTGTGGGTGTCAATGTTCTATGTCCGTGTCACGTATACCATTCAGAATCTGTGGGTGTCAATGTTCTATGTCCGTGTCACGTATACCATTCAGAATATGTGGGTGTCAATTTTCTATGTCCGTGTCAACTATACATACCATTCAGAATCTGTGGGTGTCAATGTTCTATGTCTGTGTAATGTATACCATTCAGAAACTGTTTTAGTGCCCCGTGTTCACGCCAAGCATAGCATTCAGACATCTCTTTGTGTCGACATTCTATGTTTAAATCGACTTACACACATGCACGGACACACTAGACATACCTACCTAGTGGTTTAGTGCAGTATAAGAAGGTCAATATACTAGTACCAACAATTCTAAGCTCTACTTCGAGAATATATTATAGGATGTCATCATAACGATATTTTCACATTATAGGAAGTCAGGTTCCAACAAGCTCTGTTATTTGATGCTTGTGTTATGGTTGCTGTTTTTGTCTACTATAATACTGAAACTGATAGACTGAAGTGCTTTGTGGTCAAACAGTTCTTGATTGGTTTTATAAAACATAGAATCTAAGAGCATCTTGTGGTCTCAATCAGAATGAGTACGACAAAGCTCTTAGAGTGGAGATGTGTGGCTGTGGACTAGGTCTAAGGGAGGAAACACACGCGCAGCCCAAAGATAAATCAGATGACAATAAAAACAGAGGAAAGAAGTAGGAGCAGAATCAGAATTGTGGTGTGAAGTTTACGCTGTTTAAGAACTGCAGTAGAAGTAATGGATGATATATATATATATATATATATATGATTTTATTATAAAGTAAAGATGTGACAACATTGTCTATGGTGCAAACGAAGCGAGCTGTGGTGTTACTGTTTTGAGTTAATATTATTTTATTATTGAACTAGAGTAAATACATTTTTGCGTCTATTGTATCGTGCCAAGGTTATTGACGAGGTGGTTGTAGAAATTACAATAATACATATAACTGTCAGACATGATATACAATATGAACTCCCAGCACCCATATTTACCCACTGCTAATTATTAAATGTATTGTTATCCAAAGATATTTTGCCTCTATAAGTGTGTAAATCTACAGTAGTAGGTGAAAATGAAATGCCTTTATTTATACTATTTCTGATTGTTAATTGAGATCTAACTATGCGCTGAATGGGCGTGGTGGCATTGTTTTTTAATCTGCTAAAAACGAAAGCTATCTAACGTAACAAAACTTCATTAACTAGAACATTTTGTGATTAACTGTTTACATTACTGCAATGAAAAGCATTTTTTTTTATTTTAGCACTGGTTGACCAGCATGTTTTTCGATTCAAATTTATCACGCCCAGTTCATACTATAGGACAGAGCTGCATATGCGATTCCAAATTCGCGTAGTCCATGAAATTAGTAAGTCAAGTTTACGTGCATCTCTGCGGAAGCAGGTACCTGTCCAGCAAGTACTGGTCGTATGTATCTTGATTGATTCATATAAATTATGACCACAACTTGCAGCTCGTATTCTCTGAACAATTGTTTGGTAGATCTTCCTAAGATGCAGATACATCTTTCCAGGTTAAACAAATACGTGTAATAGAGCACACTTCAAGTGCCAAATATAAACAAAATCGGGTTTTGAAATTATTTGTGGGATAAAAGGAACAGCAGCAACAACAAACCATACATGAACGTATAACCATGCAGTCTGAGACACATCACCGTGATGGTAGCTAGCTCGTTTGGTCCGCTGTCTTTAAGTGTTGAGTAATGAGTGTATATACCAACGTGTCGCTAACGTTAAACCGCCCTTAAATAGTATTGTCGTAACATGGGGCGGCAGGTTGGCCGCCTGGTCATTGTTACTTGTCTTTTGTAGAACACGTATATTATTGGGTATTATACCACTGGGCAACAAACAAAACATATCGAATCGTAACATAGCATATGCTTATTGCGTCACTACCTTGCCAATTATTAGGCTTCAACAGGTCAGGCTAGAGGGCGTTTGGACAAGGAACAGTCAATACTCTACACTTGGCATATTGTACTTTGACACTGACGTCAATTTGTGCCAATCGACTACTATTATTTTAGTCCACACCACTCCTGGCATTTGAGTGGCCGCCAGGTTTACCACGTGATAGCCTTGACTAATCGAATCCTTGGTTACATAATAATTAACTATTTCGTTTCACCAAAGAAGCGCGGGGTGTGAGGAAGTGCGTAGTGGTACAGCGCAATGCCTGCCCGCTGTCTTTCCCAGCCCCGTGTTGCACTGCGCGAGCTAGGCGCGCTTGCAACGCGGATTGTTTTTGCTGTAGCAGTGCGTACTGCGGCGGTACCAGTTCCGATTGGTCTTCTCTGCCAAGGACTTTGCGGAAATGGCTTATTTGTTGCTTATCATTACCTACAGTTGTGTTCCATACACCCGCACCACCTCTCCTCCAATAAACCCAATATCTTGATTTTATCCCCCACCCCTCTTTTCTCCCATTGTTTCATCCATTCTATTTGTCTTTCTTGCCTCTCATGATTAGACTTACCATTCCCTGAACAGCCCGCCCACCCTCACCCTTCAACACGACACCGCGACTCCAGCAGAAACAGACGAACCGCCGAGGTTGTACGCGTCTACGCGCCAGTACGTGTGCGTATCCCAGCAACGGGTAGAGAACTATAAAAACGTGTCGACTTGCGCTCACTCTGCGATATCCAGCGGTCTCAGAAGGTCCACTCTGTCTGTGCACTGTCCATTTCTCTCAAGCTCAGATTTTGTCTAGATCTACCAGCTGCTCAAACCTCTCTCATCATGGCTGACGCTCAGAAACTCTACGATTTGCTCAAGGCCGACAAGAATTGCAAGTCGCTGCTCAGCAAAGCTCTCAACGACAAAGTGTTCGGCGAGCTCAAGGACAAGAAGTCCAAATTTGGTGGTGGCTTGGCCGACTGCATCCGATCAGGTAAGGATCGCTCACCTTCGACATATAGAGAACAAAATTCTGCTTTTCTCCTTTGTAACCGTATCCCCTCCCGTGACTTTTTCTTGCATATAATTATAAAATAAGAATCAATACCAAACTTATATTAGCTCAAGACTAACGCAACATCATAATGTAGAAGAAAGGTGAAAAGCTTAGAACAAATTATATGAACAGGGTTGGAACCTAAATGTTATCTACGGCACTCAGTGATTTGCAGTGGCGCAACAAAATATGCTTAATCACAACGACATTTTCATTTTGTAATTGTATATGCATTGACACAGCAATCTTGTTCTCTCGTATGCTGTTTTTAGAAAACAAATGCATAAATACTGTGTCTTCTAACCCATTGCAATTTACAATTATGAAATAAATAAGAAAAAAATACTCTTTTGATACCTTGATCACACATGGTAGAGGTATTTTATTTCTTAACATACATGCTATGTTGAAATAATTCGCTTCAGCTCGCGCTCAATTCAATTGCTACTTTTCTTGCGCATGGAACTTGTAAATTGCTACGCCTTTTGTATGACGTTTTTTGACCCAGAATCCGACGTTATAAATAATGGATTTATTCCACTTGGTACAAAATTTTGTATGCTCACACTCTAGAAATGGTTGAAATGATGCAATTTCATCTCTATAAGACTGGTCTGACCACTCTGTCTTAGACTAAATTCCTTTCACCCGTCTTTCTGTTTCTATCCCAATACTCACTATTCTTGCAACATATTCTTGAACCTTCTGTCCATTCGCTAGTCTGTCCTACTCTGTGCTAACCTTGTAGTCCAACCAAAGCACGCAATCTGTCCCTTATCTCCACACATGCCACAGCTGACCTTCCTACTATAGCTAGCCTCCACATGCGATCAAACAAGGGCCATAATTTCTCAATCGAGCCGCTAGATTCTGTAAGACCATCCACGTAACGAATTTGAAAGCTCTGCACCTTTCAACAGGTCAGTCTGTAGGCGAAGTTTGATACATGTATATCTGTGCGTCTTTAGTATCTTGCATCACCTGTGTCAGCTGAGCGGAGATGATCTTTAAAAGGGTCATTCTACAATAATGATGCAAGGAATGGGCGGTGACGTATGCCATGAGAGAACTAACTGAACGTAATAGGGAAGAAACGGGTGGCGACGAAAACGATAAATTTGTAAATAGTATATGTGATAGATACTTCAGTCGGTAGTACCCTGACTTTCCAGAGGTCCGAGATTCGATGTTTGTATTTCAGCTGGTGCGCCTTTCTATGCTAAGGATTCTTATGGAAAATGGAGGGCGGTTAAATAATCAGATATTTTGATAACAAATAGTTCGTATTACAATATAGGGTGATGATAATTTTGTGTGACAGTTTCCAGATGCATGATAAGAATAATACTATGGTGACCATAGGAGCAATCTTTAACATGATGTGTTGTGTCTACAAGTTGCATCAAAAGCGTCGCTCTTGTGTCCTCGACAATGGGGGTCAAGGGTAAATCTTGGCTAAATCAAGTGTCCGGCGGGTTTAAGACTTGCTGATAAGAGTTGATCATTGATAGATACCGGTCAGTCGGGCGGCCGGGGTCAGGGCTGTTGCAGCATACTGTGACATAGCTCCAAACGGACATTCCGTTCAAGAGGAGTATAAAATTTAGTTATTCTGTGTCTGTCACTCTCTCATTCTCAATGTCTCTGACTATCTCTCTCTCTCCCATTCACACACACAAACACATAATCCTGCACTCCATGTATTGCTTTCTCCTTATCCTTCCCTCGGTCTTGTAAATAAAACCCACATTTTCACATGTTTCAGAGAGAGGCCTTGATGATTGTTTTTCAAATTCATTACATTGTGTCTAAATTCAGTGTTCCAAACTACCATAGACTGTGAATGCACTTTGCGTCAATCAAAATCTGACATCAACTCATTGCAGGTGGGAAGAACAGATGGATTGGCATGTATTAAAATCTTAACACTAGCAGGCTAGAAATTCTCACCGAGACCTGAGTCCGGAGCATCCATCATCGAACCATCAGCCCTGACCATCACTCACTGTAATTGGGTCTCTAGGTTGATGATGGACGTAATTAACACTGCCGTACAAAGTGTGAATTCCTAGAGCAGGTTAGCATGACATTTTAAGTTCATATTATATTTACAACGCCGATCCTAGGGTGTTATTCATCTTCAAACGGTGATGAGTTCATTGGGGGAAAAAAGATATTTAATTGAAGATTTTTTTTGTATTTTATTCTTTTCCATATGCATTCTTATGGTTTCTACGCCCCCCCCCTCTCTCTCTCTCTCTCTCTCTCTCTCTCTCTCTCTCTCTCTCTCTCTCTCTCTCTCTCTCTCTCTAAAGTTCCTAATGCTTCTGACATTCTATTATTAGTCAGTTAGCATTATAAAGGTTTAGAAAGGAAGAAGAGTAGAGGGGAGGTAGGAAGAAGAGAGTTGGACATGAAATGGAAAATCATCATAGAGAAAAGAAAACAGGGATAACAGCAGTCAAAGGAAAAGGAGAAAGAGACAGTTACATATAGATAGAGAGAGGGAGGGAGGGAGAGAGAGAAAGAGATGGGAGAGAGAATGGAATAAAGATAACAATAGGAATGGAAACAGGAAATAGATTCAGAGGACAGTAGGTGAAAAAAGAAAACAAGAAAGCGTATAGCGTACCGTTGGACAGACACATTGACAGAGAGGGTGAAAAGGAGGAATATAGAGAGAGAGGCGGGGAGGAGAGGAAAGTTTAAAGTTCCCAGGCTACAGAAGGAAAACAAACCCAGAACCCAGAATTCCACAGTTTATTCGACCCTGCGTGTCCCGAGAGATCGAAGTTGAGCCCCCACCCACCCTCATTCTTCCCCGCCAGCGGCTTAAACCCCACCACTCCCCCTCTACCCCTTCCCCTTCCAAACAATTACTGACCAGGGCCCTGCGCTGCCCGCTCTGCCCTCTGCATGTCCAGAGGTCGCCAGAGGTCGTCCATGTTCCACCCATTATCGATAGGCTGTAGTTGCGCACCCGCCAGATCCAGTCGGCGTTGCAGTTTGTAAACTATGGAAATTTCCGGTATTCGTAGGGGCGCAGAGCATACAGGTCATGGCGGTGCATTTTTACCAGAGGGTAGCTCGAAATAGTTACTTATTACTGTATGGTTTACATTACTGTTAACACAAAGACTGGCTTGTTACTACTGGTACAGTAGTTGCCAAGAGCCAATGCTATGCATACTGTTGTTTCGCTTTATCTCTCTTTTACTCACTCTGTGTCTCTCGTTCTTTAGCTTCTTTCTCTCTCTCTCTCCCACCCTGCCTTTCTCACTCTGTCTCCCGCCCTCTTACTTGCTAATTTTTCAGTTTTCTAGATTGCTTTGAATTTTGTTTCTTTCTTGAATCTTTCACCCTTAAATCTCGCCCGCTAAGACAAGAAGAACGATGTCAGCGTCTTTTAATGTCCGAACTATATCGCAAGAACGCTACCAGAATTCGCTGTTGGTGTACACATAATTATGTTTCTTCTCCATTTCACTATTTTATACTTCTAGTTGGTTTTATAATTTAAAAAAAACACACGTTGTGCTCTTTTTGGTGGGGAAACAAAACAAGCACACACACAAAATACCCCACCTCCAGCACAGTGCTTAAAATAATCTGATTATAAAGAGTTGAGTGAATACTGTACTATACCTGTGGTCCCTTGGCACAAGACTCGCTGAATTTCTAGATGTATGTGACCCGAGGCTATCCACATTAGTTTGACCGCGTAATCTGGGCACAATCTGGAGAATTTTGGCTTGCTGCCTTAGTTATTGTAAGAAAATCTGGGGTGCTGCCAAAGCTTAACTTTAGTGACAAGATGACGTTAGATTTGATTTGGCACCGTTCCGCAATCACGGGGAGATAACTGTGATACCTGTAGTCCAGGACGATAAGCTCTGAAAAAGGTTCGATTTTGCCATTTATAATAATAAAACAAAACACTGCATTTTATAAAATTATTACATTTGAAGTTTCACACACTGTTAAGTTTCCGCCAATCAGAGGACTGGAATACTTGTTTTTTCACTAAGTGCGTTTTTTTTTAATGTGGTGTTGTTTTTTTTGGTCAAAACTTCGTAGAACGAACTCTAAATTGTCAATTTTATTACACATAAAAAGCATTATATCACAAAAGTTGCAACAAAGTTATAATGAGGCAAAAACATGACAAATTACATGGCTCAAAGAGTAATTTATTGTTACAAAAAGGCAAATAACTAATTTTGCGATGAAAATGAAAATTTACCGATATTTATCTGTATACCTAAAGCTTTTCAATAATTGTAATAAAACGAAACTTTGCATTTTACAAAATTATTAAATTTGAAGTTTCACATCCTTAAAGTTTCCGCCAATCAGAAGACCGAAACACGTGATTTTTTTTCAAGGTTAAAGGTCACTACGTGCATTTAAAACTTTTTTTTTTTTCAGAGCTTCACAGAAACAACTCTAAATTGTCTATTTTGCCACCCCTAAAAAGCGTTTTATGACAAAAGTTGAAACAAAGTCATAATGAGGCAAAAAAAAAACATGGCTCAAAATGTAATTTATTGTCACAAAAAGGCAAATAACTCATTTTGCAAGAAAATGAAAATTTCCCGATATTTATAAGTACATAATTATAAAACTTTCCAATACTTTTAATAAAATGAAACTTCGTTTTAAAAAGTAAAACAATTGAAATGTAATTGAATCGCTACAAAATAGATTTCGGGTGCTGGCGGTTTATCAGTTTAGATAGGGAACAGCTTATATCATCAATGAAATTCCAACCCCACTCAGTGGGATCAATACCAAAGTCCTCATACAAATTTCTCCATATCTCTTTAAGCAACTTCCCCCAACTAACTAACTAGTCAGCCATCATCATTTATCTGTAGTATAATATATACCAGCCTGTAGAAAATTCTGTCGACTTTCCCCAGTTGTCTAATTCCTCCATCCGCTATATCTATGCCTTGAAAGTTGAAACCAGGTGTAATGCTTGAATTCCTTTGTTAGTCACTTAAAGCTCTGCAGACAAACAATTATAATTATTTTCTTTAAATTTAAATAAAGGGTAGTTACCTTTTGTAGTGAATTTATATCATTTTGAGCTGTTAAATCTGCATAATCTGCGCTTGTTGACGCTTTTATCAAAGCCTTATCATGTTGCGACGCCATTGTTAAGCGTTGACATCGTGGCCTAATTACACACTAATAGCGCTGCGGGTAGACGTCCAGGCTATTAGCGATGCGGTAATTGTATTATTAAAGCAATCAAAATAAAATAGTTCTATTCAATGTTTTGCTGGAAACTTTTAACCACGTGTTTAAAATACCATTCTCTTCCCTTTTCTGCAAACAACGTTTTATTACAATTAGTGGCACCAACAAATGTTATTCTTCGTGGACTACTATCCTGGAGAGTCACCCTGCAGGTTATACGTCCCTAGTTTTTCTGTATGTATGTAAAGAATGCGACTCACCATTCTTGCGTTTCATGTAATTTGTTCTTCAATTACATATAGTTTATCTATCTCTCTTTGTCTGTAACCTAATTTTCGATCTTCTTCCATCCACGTAATGGTCGCTAGACCTCGGCGTATGTTTCGTTGGGTTGTGCAAACTTTGTCTTTGTCTTTCAGTTTCTCTAATCGCGGGAAAGAAGGGTAATTGTCTGGAGTTCAAACCTCAGATCTTTTGCGTGTCAGTACAGAGCTCTTCCGACTGAGCTATCTTGTACCTTTGTGAGAACTCTCTCTTTGAAATATGTTATTGAGTTTTGCTTTGCTAAACTTACGTTAGCGACCTAAGTCACAAACTTGAGCTGATGTCAGCAAGTTTTCGCCTCTCTCTCTGGGAGAAATGAACCACAGCAAAGGAAGACAACAACTGTAACTACGTTAGATGAAACAATGATTGACGTCATAACTTTCAGGTTTCGTCGATCATGTCACGTTTGGGCACGCTTCTTGCTTGCCATAGACCCACACATGTTTTTAGATTCCAACACTGCGCTACCTAGGACCATCATTATACCCTAGATCTACGTGAGTAGGGTGAGCTTTAGCTTGGATAGTAAAATAAAATCCATAAGTTCGTGGTCACTCAATGTTGTATCAGATTCAGTTACCGGCCTTTGCCAGAATCCCATTAGGCTTTAGAGTTACCCGCCCTTGTGAATCAAGTTTGAAAACAGAACATTATTAAAATTGGTATTTGTTGTAAATAATCATAATTATTCCGGTTTATTGATCCTTGTCCTCTATTATTATCTGACGAAACAGAAATTCGAATGAAAAGTACAAGACTCACTTTCATTTAGGTCCAAATCACAAGTAGTTATGTAGATACACTATATATGATTGGTATAATTTTTTTTGTCTGTTTTTCAAAACGTGGTGTTAAGAAAAAGTTGGTCGCTAGTTCTGCCTTTTTTTTTTTTACTTCTCATCTTTCTTTTGGATTAAATATTATTGGTGTCTTTCCGGTGTATAAGAAAACATTTATGTATGTGGATATATAAAAGACAGAAATTCTAAAGAGGGTTATCATTTAAATAACAGGTCTTGAAAATTATTAATTTAAAAAATAACAATAAAAAGGTAAGCTTATACGAATATGAATAAAGAGCTCGATAAATAGAATGATGTATAGGTATATGGCATATATAGATAAAGAAGATAGATAGATAGATAGATAGATAGATAGATAGATAGATAGATAGATAGATAGATAGATAGATAGATAGATAGATAGACGGATGGATGGATGGATGGATGGATGGATGGATGGATGGATGGATAGATAGGTAGATAGATAGATCATTGGATGTCTGTGTATATAGGTCCATGTATTCATGTAGAGAGAAAAGTTTATTACATAAAAGACAATATTACTTGGGTGGTAAAGCACTTTGAAAGAAGACTCAGCAGAACGGGTGTTTGCGGCAAATAATACAGTTGTAGCGTAATTAACTCTGTAGACTGTGGTGCCATGAGTAGAACCAGATATTCCCCAGCGCGGCTCTTCCAAAACAATTGTAAACAATTTGATGCGGGAAGTGTCGCTTGAGTTAGGGCAATCTAAACATCCCCTCCTTATCGTTCACTGTCCAGGGTTTATGTATTGAGTATAACTATATTCTTTATATATTGTTTACCTGTTTGTCGGTTCCTCAAAACTATTGGCATCAATCCCAAACCAGGACCTGGCACTGTTATCCAGAACATGTACTCATGTGTGTGTGTGTGTGTGTGTGTGTGTGTGTGAGTTTTGTAGTGGTCTTAGACTTCGGTAACGGCATTTGCAGATAATAGCCATCCATATAAACGCTTTTCTGTGAGAGCAGTTGTTCCAGTTGGTAATGTTCTTGTCTCATGAGCAAGAGGCTCGTGGTTGAAATCTCAAATGAATGGGGCCCTCGTTTGAGATTTTTCGAGAAACATTGAGGCTGTTAGAAGAATCAAAATTATTTACCTTTAATAATTCTTTCTGTCATTGAAGTACTTTAGAACGCGGTATAAATTCTACTTTCACTTCCATTTTCATTTTCACATCACTTTCAAACGACCTCTGCCCATCATCTGCCCATCAGTGCAAGAATGCGCTGTTTAGCATGCTTTGCAAACAAACAATATACAAGTATTTCTCCTTTGATTACATGTAATTCAATCATCAACAACCAAAAATAATTTGTAGGTATTTTAATTGGCACGTGTAATAAACACAGTTGGTGTCTATTCTATTACCTTAGATATTGAGATCAGTTTGTGTACTTGTTTTCATTGACACTTTCGTCAGCACTCAGATGTTATTTTTAACTGAACTTCAAGATCATTCATAGCATGCTTCCTTTTTATTTCTTATCTTAACGTTCCCTCTGTGGGGTTGATTTGTTTGTTGCTCAACGTCAAACTTTAGCACTTTATAGGCTATTTTGTAGACGGACCCTAAACAATTTTTTGGGGTGGGAATGGGTGATGAGTATCATTGTTTAAGTGAACAGAAACGGTTCTAAAAACCTTTGACTTTTTTGGTGACGTATGACCAATTGCTGAGTTTCAGAAAAGATCTACTCAGCCGTTCATTAAAGAATTAATTAAAGAAAAATTCTAAGTTTAAAGCGCAGTTGTACTTGCTACATGGAGCCCAATAAACTAAAACTAAACCTAAACTGTGGAGACCGTTGGGTTTCGGGGAAATATAAACCTCGGTAGATCAGCTTGTTACGCCCAGCACTAGATCTACAAATAATAGTCGGTGATATCAGACAACTCGCAGGCCCTGTTTTTAGCGTCACATAGTTACCCGCCCTGATCAGTGTGACTAGGCAGGACTAGACCATCATGTTGTTACCGAAAGACATGACTAGACTGACTTTCCGATTTTCCGAGTTAGATGACTCCTGCCTGATCTCAGAATAGAGTAGGGTTTGGGCTCTTCTCTCCTATTCATCTCCCTGGGATGCGAGGTCCGCACTTTTTTTTTATTCGTGTTCCAGCTTTAATCTATATTTTGTCGTCGTTGTTGTTGTTGTTGTTGTTGTTGTTGCTGTTGCTGTTTGTTGTTGTTGTTGCTGTTTTTTGTTGTTGTTGTTATTGTTGCTTTCTTATTTTTAAAACATTTTTTGGTCTTCATTTTAAATTATTTGTGTGTGGGCATGTGTGTGTTTTTATTTATTTTTTACCTTATAAACATGTGCGATCCGATGGGGAAATGTACCATTATATCCCATGTCATACACCTGCAAATAAAAGAAATGAGCCAAAAGCCTTTCTCCTGGCAAGTGCACTTGAAAGTCACTGCTGAATCTGCTCACCATGTTGCATAAGAAGGGAACATCCACCTTCTCCTTTGCGTTTCAGCCTTTTCTATTTGCTGCAATATTCCTTTTTCCTCTCTTCCTTATGATTTTGCGCATATGACTTTACCTTACCTATGCCTATCTGTCTCTGTCTTTGTCTCTGTCTGTCTGTCTGTCTGTCTGTCTGTCTGTCTGTCTGTCTGCTCTCTGTCTCTATCTGTTTCTATCTTTCTCTATCTCTCTCTCTCTCTGTCTCTCTCTCTCTCTCTCTCTCTCTATCTTTGTTTCTTTCCGCCCCTCTCGCTCTCTCTTTCTTTCTCTCCATCCGATTCATTACTTACAGCTGCTTGATGCTCTCTTAGCAAGAAGACATCGAGCTTGGCCTTTTAGATATGACATTTTACTCCAGTCAGAGAGAGAAAGGGAGAAGGGGTAGAGATGTAGAGAGAAAGAAATAGACGGAGAAGTGAAGGAGGTAAGAGAGACAGACAAACAGGTAGACAAAAGGCAGCGGTGAAAGAAAGTTGGATTGTGAAAACGGCATGTAGAGAGAGTGAGAGGGGAATGTAAAATAAACATGTTTTGCGCTAAATAGGAAAGCAGTGGAACTAGTGGAAGAACCGCCATAGAAAAATGCTACGACAAAGTGACTAAGAAAAAAATAACTTAGTTACGTAGCGCCTTTTTTCAACTTCCTGGGAACGCTTTAAAAAAATACTGGAGACGCTATTACAAACCAAGATGAATTTAAACTGATAAAAGAACACCTATGAGAGAGACATGATCTTTTACAACGTCCAGCCTGAGCCTAATTTAACTCAGTACATAATATACTGGGACCGGATGAAATAGGAGTCATAGTATCCTCGCACTGTCTTTGAATGGCAATATTCAAACTTTGTAGACGTTAGCTGTGGGATCCGTACACAATATAACATATATACTGCTGACGTTTGTCGCTAAGCAACAAACTCAAATACCTCGCATTTAACAGCCGTTTCCATCGACTTGTGACCAGGAGGCCCTGTCAATTGAGCCCCTCGCAGACAGCGGTCCAGATGTTGGTCTAGCTCTCCATCAATCCTTCTCTGTGTTTACGTCAGGGAAACGGTGGCATCGATCTCTAGGGTCAGACTCCTGAAACTTGGCGTTGGCGTTTAAATGTCCAGATGTTGGTCTAGCTCTCCATCAATCGTTCTGTTTACGTCAGGGAAACGGTGGCATCGATCTCTAGGGTCAGACTCCTGAAACTTGGCGTTTAAATCCGTGACTATCGAATGGGATTTTTAAGTTTGATTGTCAATGCTTTGGTGGGCTGGTGTTTTAATTTGTCTTTAATCAGTGCAGTATTTGTCAAATTGGATTTCTTAAACAGTTAATCGTTGCTGTCCAATGAGGATTACTCACAGCCAATAACTTTAAAAAATTCCTTGTTTAAATCATCTTCCTAAAACTTGTTTTTCAACTCACGACTGTCAAATTGTATCCTTCAAACTCTTAATTTAATATGCGATAGCCAAATCATATTTTCAAAAAAAAATTGTATTTTAACCCGCGATTGTTAAGAGATAGACCGTAAAACTTGCCGGCTTAAAGAAAGTGTATGTGTGTACTTGTCCGTTTGTAGTTGAGTTTGTCTACAGATCTGATGGTCTCCTGTATCCCCTTTTACGGTAGATTAGATATACATGTAATGCATGTGTAAAAGTAACGTCAGGATGGGTAAAGAATAATACAACCTCACAGCTACTGCGACAAACAAATCCAGCCAACGTTTCATTTTATAAACACACTCCGTTAAGCAAGTGTATCGCCTTTCAAAACCTAAACAGGACTAAATAAAAGGCGGTTCGACATTGATTTTGCCAAACAGATTAACTCAGGAAAACTGAAAAATGTAAATGAGAAAATATCGAAATAGTGTAGGAGGATGACGTAATTTCTGGTTGGAGTATTATGATCTGGGTTGTTGTTTTTGTTGTTTTTTTTTGTTGTTGTTGTTGTTGTAAGCCTCGGCTAGTAGGCTGAATAAGATAATTCTCTTAGTGTCTATCAATACCTCTTTAATTTGCTATCACTATTAATATTACCTTTGGTATGCACGAAGTATTTTTATTACGTTTAGTTCAAGGGCTTGGTCTTCTTTTTAGAGGCCTAGAGTATAATGCGTACATTTTTTGTGGTTGATTGTTTGTTCATGATTCGTCTTTATGTGTGTATAATGTGTCTTTGTTGTCTTGTTTGTTTTTCCACCATAAAGATAGAATGATCGGGCTGCTACAAACGTTTCTGACCAAGCAGGGAGAGTTTGAGAGCTCAGGATCGCCTAAGTTTGTGCGGACCTTTCAACACAGTCACGTGTAAAGAACGCTTAGGTGAATGTTACCAAGCTTTGTGAGTGCAGTTGAACGTTCGTTTTCTTTCAATGTTCTCAGCAAGAAACTTTTTCGATTACATAAAAGTATAGCCGAAGATAAACAAACCTTTCATCGCAGTTTTTACTTTATGTCCTGTGTTTTGTTGGGGATAGAGGTAAGGGGCAGGGGTTGTTTGTTTGTTTGTTTGTTTTTTTACTAAAAAGTTTTTTGCCTATTTTTTAATTGAATTTCTCAATTTTTAACCCGTGATAGAATAGGAACACCAACGTATCTGTTTTTAAAGCAAGCAGGCATAGAGATCGGAAGGCAAGTGGACGGAAAGATAGTCACACAGTCAGACGATGTGATGTGCTGTGGTCAGCGTATTAGAGGTGAGAGTAAGGATCTAATCTGATGAGAAACCTCTGGTCCGAGAAATCGAAATTATTCAGCAGTTTAATTAATGTCTCTATGATCCCAAAGACTATCAAATACGGGGGCCATAATTAGATGGGATAGGCAAATTGATGATTTATTATAGCTTTGACCTTGGCTTGTGATGAGTTACTCGCTCTGTGTGTGTGCGTGTGTGTGTGTGTGTGTGTCTCCCTCTCTCTCTCTCTCTCTCTCTCTCTCTCTCTCTCTCTCTCTCTCTCTCTCTCTCTCTCTCTCTCTCTCTCTCTTCCTTTCTCTCTTCTCTCTATTTATCTAAATATTTATCTATATTTATAACTCTCTTCAACCCTATCTCTCCATCTCGCAATCCATCCCTTCACCTTACTCTTTCTCGCTTTGTCGTCCCCTCTCTTTTTAAGCCTAATACTATTTTCTGTTCCGCCTCCGTATTCAACATTCTTTTGTTGCTGATCTAATGTAATTACTGTTTTACTCTTTCCTTTTTTTTCTTTGCTGGACTTTTTGACTTCCATCTCCCTCCACATCTTAAGAGCTCTACTTCCTTTTTATGAGAGCATTGATGTTTTTCTGTGTTTATCCTTCTTTGTTGTGGGTTGTTGTTGTTTTTTGTTGTTGTTATTTTTGGGGGGGGGGGGGGTTTACGGACATGCCACCCTTGATTACTGTATCTCCTTTTGTATTTTCTTTTGGCGATAGTAAAATAATCTCTATAAAAAAAATTATTATGGCCAAAAAGTGCTTACCTGGCTAGTCTTAGTGGTCAGGCATCTTAGCCATAGCAGCTTCCCCCTTCCCTCTACCTTCGTCTTACCTGGTCAGACAAGTATGTTAGCCATCATAGCATCCCTCCACCCGCCCTCTGTCCACCTCTAAGTCGTTTTACTTCACCAACTACCTTTATAGGTGAGCAAAATCTAGTCGTAGCGGCTCACTCGCATCATCCCTCTCGGTGACGTCAGTTGTCAAGGGCAGAGCTCGCCTTCCTGTTTTCTGTTCTAGTTCTGTATTGACCAATAAGGCACATTATTTGTTTAAAATACACCACAGGGAACAGCTATAACGGAATGTAGTTCTCGAGGCTCGGCTTACTCCCAGGTGAGTGGTACCGTAGCGGTATCGTTGAGAACCATAGTGTAAGTATGAGTCTACTGAATCTCTGAGTTGTTCACACACACCGCCACACACACAGACACACAAGCCAGGAGCTCACACACAAACACACGACGCACACTCAGACACACAAATATTGGTGCCCAGACACACACGACACTCACCGGAGACACACACACATAGATACACAATCCAGACGGACCTGTCCATGAACAGATCTGAAGGTCAAGTGATGGTAACTCCGGAGTCGTTTCCTCAAGGGAAATATTGCTGGGGCTGAATATGATGGGGCAGATTTACATTCTATATTTTGGTTGTGGTGAGATCTCTCCACAGCCGCAGTCTATTCTCCTACTGGAAATCAAGATTGTAAATTTAGAATGTCTGTATTGAAAAAAAAGGAAAAGAATCATAATTCTTACAGGCAGACAGACAGACAGACAGACTGAGACAGAGACAGAGGTTGGTTGGTTGGTTGGGTTGGTTTAACGTCCAAAAGCAGCACTATATATGCTATATTGTGGACGGGTCCCAAGACAGAGAGAGAGAGATAGAGAGAGAGAGACACAGAGAGATAATATGGAAAAAAGGGGGTGGGGTGCAAACGAAAAGGACAACTACTCACTGAAGCAATGTTATCGTATAAATGGATCTGAATCTGTGCTGGTATGCTCCCCAAGGGCAATGTCTAACTGTTTTTCTCCCTCTCCGCGGCATTAGTACGGAAGCATCTTATGTCATTCTCCCATACAGCCTGGATCTCCTACCACAAATTACCTGGGATAAGAGCGCGTTCTCCTCTGTCTCTCTCTCTCTCTTTCTCTCTCTCTCTCTCTCTCTCTCTCTCTATCTATCTCTCTCTATCTATCTATCTATATCTATCTATCTATCTATCTATCTATCTATCTATCTATCTATCTATCTATCTATCTATCTATCTATCTATCTCTTTTTTCTATCCCTCTATCTCTATCTTTCTCTCTCTATCAATATCCTCACCTATTTAGATCGATCTTTCCATCTTAACCTTTCTCTTGCTCTCTACCTATTTCTCTATCTTTCCACCCCTCTCTCTCTATTTGTCTATCTATCTATCTTACTATCTATCTCTGTATCTCTTCCGCATTCAGTCTACCTATCTGTTGACCTATCCCGCACTCATCATAACACAACTTTTTCCGTTAGCCGCTGAGCACCTGTGAGTATGCTAACAGCGCTGATGTACGTGTCCCGGCGTGGCTTTAATAAAGCCCCTACCTGGGCACTGCCAGTAAGTCTCACCAGATGATGTCCCGGGGACATTCTATCTCTCATGACTTGACCTGAAGACTTAACAGCGAAGCTAGAAATTACCAGTCTCTGTTTCCAGAGGATTCTTAGCCACCGGTGTTATAATCCTGGTGTTTTGTTTCTTACATGCATTGTTGTCCTTTATTTATAAGAGAAGACATGATTAAAGTTTGAACTATGCACGTGAGGGGTTTATATCTTAGTTTACACAATACGAAAGTAAGTATCACATCCCGCGGACACCTTTTTGTAAACGTGTGAACATTTTTAATTGATTCCAAAGGTTTATATGTCTCCGCTGATATTGATTTTGTTGCTTTACTACAACAACTGCCCGCACAAGTGCATACTGCCTTCTTGTGAATTTGTCTAATCTATATCCTTCTAATGTGCTTTGTGAAACGGAGAACGGTATTGTTGATATGTGGTGGATGTAGATGGATATTTAGAACTAACAGAAGAATACTCGTTTACATGAGACAGACCTGCAGAGCATTCCTATCGGACAGCCAGTGGGTTCTGTGGGAGAAAGGGTGATGTAACCTACGCTGCGGTATGTAGATGTAGGTAGATGGGACTCCAGTGGGCCAACCCAAGCTCCGCCGGCCGCCAGTCCGAGAGCTCATTAGCGTTGGAGCTGCTGGTGATATAGAGAGGTCGTTACATAGAGAAAGTGGGGGGGGGGGGGGTAGAGAGAGGTGGTGGGAGGGTTGCAATAAGAAAGAACTAAGGAAGTAATACATTTTATAAATACAATAACGTTGTCTTTGAAATAAAAGTAAAAACAGAGTGGTGAAGAAAACGAGGAATATTGTCCACTACTGACATTGGCTATTACTCTTTTCTAGGAATCCGCCACTTGAATGGCGTCCAATTATAGATCCAATATGCCGAATGTTTGTGTTGCCCTTGCTGGTTCATTCATGTTAGCCATTTAAAGACTACCATGGGTCTTCCGTGTGCCAGAAACAGACTGTCACAGTGAGCACGCAGATTTCTTTCCCCTTGGAGAATATTTTCAAGGTCAGCTTGCTGAGAGGTGGCTTCATGGAACATTAAATGTATGGGTATGTTTGCTCATACATTTCTGGACTTTTTCCTTGTCGTGCACCAGGGCACAATGTATAGTGCATAACAGTTCTTTTGGCAAGTAATCGCCTCATCCTACGTTTAGTCATATCGAAGACACAAAGCTGGGAGTTGTCTTTGTCGCCAGGTTTTCTCCTTGTCCCAATTCTACGCGCAATGAAAGCTGCTGTGTAGATCAGCTTCCAAAGAGACACCCCATTATTATTTTCTTTCTTTTAAACTTGGATTATATCCTTGTCCTGTAATAAGACATAAAGAAAATGTACAATACTATCTAGGTCATCTGGTCAAAAGGTCTTTCTTTTACCGTATCTTTGTTCAGACAAACGAGCAAGCAGAACGATGTCTAGATCATCATAGTTTCTCCTTGTCGCTATTTCAGACCCATAGCAGTTTAATTTTTAAGTCGAGTTTAATAAGTCTTAATTTTGCTTTGCTTTAAGACACAGGGAACGGCACTATCTATATCAGCTTTTTAAAAGATCAACGTATTTTTTCTTAATCGTGCTCTTAAGCACAACGGCGGATGATGTCTGAATCACCATTTGTTTTTACTTGTTCAGCACCTAGACACGTTGTTGATCATTTTAGCTAACAACTTTTTATGGGCGGGATAGCATTGGGACTAGAGCCTCTGATTCCGGATAAGAAGGTCCAGGTTTGAAGCTCGTTCTGGCGCCACTTTTCCTTACTGGTTAAGTCTGTGTCAGTTCAATGTGACCGGCAAAGTTCCGGATATTCCACTCTGGTGTTGGACGGAAACCAACCTTAACCTTTACTTTCGAAATCATCTTCTTTTTGCGGTACCATCCAGACACATGCTGCCCTCTACGGCATGTTAGCGTGTGCCATTACACATACATGTATGCAGGTGACCTTTTATTGGGCTCCTAGCAAAGCATATGCTGACAGCTCGATGGATTTGGCTCAACATATGGCCACAGGTAATAACGCTAGCTTAGCAATACTGCACGGGTACATCATGTGGCATACCGGTACTCTTGGGTGATGACATAATATAGCAGCAAGTAGACTTGGGGCTACTAGCATGATTCCTCACGTAAACTTGGTGAACATATCACATGTAAATCACATTATAGGTAAAATATACCATACGCAAAGCCTAACAGAAATATTTTGGTGTGGACGTTGTATAGACACCAGTCTCCATATAATGTCAGTGCCAACAGGCACAATGGTTGTATTGTAGTATCTGACATTCGAGGTGTTTCCATAGATACCTTTGGAACAGGTGAAGTCTGAAAAATAAAATAAAAAAAGGGGGGGGGTGCTAGCACGTCCTCGATCATAATTATCTTACCGATTTGACCTGTCTCGTACGTCAGAGATAGTCAACGAGTCTGAACATAATATTTATGTGAACGCCCTCTCTCTCTCTCTCTCTCTCTCTCTCTCTCTCTCTCTCTCTCTCTCTCTCT
>RQTK01001066.1:0-10448 GCA_003991915.1 Elysia chlorotica
CACCGACTTTTGCATTCATTTGAAAAAGAACCTCTCATCTGGCTGAGGTATATTGATGATATATTTCTCATATGGACCCATGGCCGCGCCAGCCTTGATGCATTTCTACTACACGCAAACTCAGTCCACCGCAGCATTAAATTCACCAGCCACATTTCACCCATACACATACAATTCCTTGATGTTATGGTCACACTACACAACAATACACGACACACAGACCTCTATTCCAAACCCACAGACACATTCAAATGCTTACACTGGGCTTCATGTCACCTGCATCACACAAAACGCAGCATCCCTTATAGCCTGGCCTTCAGACTGGTTAGGATCTGTTCTTCTGAAGCCACCCTAAAACGCAGGCTAGAGAAACTCACACAACACCTTGCAGCACGGGGCTTCCCCAACAAGCACATTCAAGCCTCCATTGACAAAGCAAAACAAACACCACGCAACTTAGCCATACAGAGACGCCCCAAAACACAGCAACAAACATCCAGTATCCCACTAGTCATCACATAGAACCCAGGACTCCCTAACATCTCATCAATCATCAGAAGATACTTCCCACTCCTCCACTCATCGGACAGATGCAGGAAAGCCACCCCACACCTACCCATGCCATCATACCGTAGACGACGCAACCTCAGAGATACACTAGTACACTCCACAGTACCCACGAACAACACACACACAGGCAGCTCCCCCTGCAATATCACCCGATGCATGACATGCCCATATATCACCTCCACCTCCACATTCCAATCATCAACCAATGTCAAGACACACAACATCACCTACAACCTTTCCTGCAAATCACACAACGGCATATACCTAATCGTCTGCACCAAATGCAACAAACAATATGTAGGACAAACATCACAAACATTACGCAATCGCTTCAGAAATCACAGATTCGCCATTAACAACGACCGGGAGATAGATACAAGATAGATAGAGAGAGAGAGAGAGAGAGAGAGAGAGAGAGAAAGAGAGAGCATTAGTAAGTAAGTAACGGGAAAGGGTAAAACTGTTAATAAATTGGCAACATGGAGAGAGAGAGAGAGAGAGAGAGAGAGAGAGAAAGATAAAGAGGAAGATGAGAACGAGAAAGATAGAGAGTAACTGAGACCGAACAGGAGTGTGATAAAGTATAGTATTTAGTAATACATGTAGGCTCTGGCCTGCACTTGTCCCCATTGTCCTAGCACATGTACTAATAGAACTACAGGACCGTAATGAGTTGTATTGATTATCATTGTCTGTAACCAATCAAACAACTGTTTCCTACTCTTTAGCACCGTGTTTGCCATTACAATTTAAAATTTTAAAAAATAATAAACAGTAAGAAAGTGGAGAGGGGAGACTGAGTAAGAGAGAAAGTGTCAGAGAGAAAGAGAGACCGAGGGAGAGAGAGTGTATCTACAAGACAGAGCGAGAGCTGTTATCTACAATCTATATGCATATATGTATATTATTTATATTGATTTATTATATATGCCACTGTTAGCATCCTTTACCTTTAAAGACACCTGTGATTATGTCTAGTTAACATTGACACGTCTCCTGTGTAATGGGACTTGACCTACACATTGTATCTGATACTGTGAGGCAGAAACAGAAAGCAATGGAGTGAGATAGCGAGAGAGAGAGAGAGAGAGAGAGAGAGAGAGAGAAAGAGTGAGAGAGAAAGAGAGAGGGAGAGGGAGAAAGAAAGATGGAGTAAGAGCTTATTGTTAACATTATGCTATGAAGCCTTGCTACTCCTGATCTAGAGCTTTTAAATCACTATAGAATGTATTATCTAAATAAAAATAGTATCCCACACATCTCTTTCACCTTCTCCCCCCCACCCCCCCCCCCCCCCCCTGATTTCGCATCCCCGTATTCCTCTCCCCCATGCACCATCTTCATACATCCCACTTTGGCCCCTGTCCTTTCCCCTATCTATAAGCATCGCACCTCGCACATTCGCTCACAAAGGCTGCGCATCGCGCAGGACGCTATAGTATTACATCACGAATTCGACCACTAAAACTCTCCCCTGCCCCTTCCCCTTGTACTACTACTACTACTACTACTACTACTACTACTACTACTACTACTACTACTACTACTACTACTACTACTACTACTACTACTACTACTACTACTACTACTACTACTACTACTACTACTACTACTACTACTACTACTACTACTACTACTACTACTACTACTACTACTACTACTACTACTACTACTACTACTACTACTACTACTACTACTACTACTACTACTACTACTACTACTACTACAGTGGAACCTTACGCACATGCACCTTAGATTTTAATGATTGTTTTTTGTTTATTGAATGAATCGTGCTCTCTTAATTATAATAACTAAATGTAAGTTATATTACTATTACACAGTCTAGCATTTGAGTATTGCTACTAAAAAAGTCTTTCTTCGAATACATTTTCGCTTTTTTCTTTGTATTTAGATGTAGACGCAAATCCTCAAGATCTGCTAAGTTTTCCAGAGGAAAATTCTATGGGGGTCCAACAGCCTCCAATGTATCTGCCTGTGCTGCTGGGTGCTGCAGTTGTTGCGAGAATCCTTGTTTAAATCATGTCTTCAGAAAGTTTCCGAGTGACTACAACGTATCCTTGTGTTCATTTCTGCCAAGTCAACACGGAGATATTGTTTGAAGAACATTAGAAATGATAAGCTTTGGCAACAATTTCTTTTTGTTTACACATTATATAACTATAAAGCTTTTTTCTGACATAATAAAGACTCAGAGTACTAACCTAGCACTGTATCAGTCAAAATTATTTCTTTGATTCTAATTCTTTTAGTGCATGTATTATCGTGAAGCTAAAATCTTACTATGATTATGTGTACAGTTATTTAACTGTTATAATATTAAACTAATAAAAAAAACATCATGTGTTTGTTTGTTTACTTTTGGGAACTCATAGAAACATTTGCATAATTTTTTTCCTTGGCTCTGTCGATCATTTTCCCACCAATATTTTTAGTGGATGGAACATATCGACATGTAAACAATTAGTTTTACTTTTTGGTGTCGAGATGTAAACAGATAGTTTTACTTTTAGGTATGTTTGTATTAAAATCTCATGATGCACTAGAATGTTATTGTTAATTCCGATTAGCAAAAAAGAAAACGTATTAATAAGATATTAATGAAATAGAAGACCCATAGCGTTAGATTCGTTAGTGTATTAAATAGATTAATGTGAACGAAACTAATAATTACATTACAATCATTGGATGCATATTAATAAAGTAATACATGTAGAAAATAAACCTCGCCTATTACTTGTGTGCCATCGAAGGCAGCGAAATGTGTCACTTTAAAAAAGGAAGTATAAATCTCGCTGTGGTAGGCTGTATAAACCCACCTAAAACTGATCTTCTTTACTGAGCATGAGAGATTGATAGATTGAGGTTTTTCCGTTTGCATTTAACCCTGTTCTAAGGAACAAACATCAAATACAAATAAACTTGAAGTAAACACAGTTTATCCTAAAAGTATCCAAATAAACTTTATACAAAGCTCAATCAAACTCAAAAAAGGTGTTTTTTGTTGTTTTTTTTGCTTTTCGATTTCCTGCATTTTTTGCATTATCATCAAATTAAAAAAAAAGTGTCTATTGCTCAAAAAAAGCAACATCGGTTGATATTAAATTTCTTGTCAAATTTTTGGGCGTATTCCTCCTACTCAATTCAACACAAAGTCACGTGATAAATGTATTCCTTTGCACAATAGTTACTCATTTACATTGTAACTAATTTATTCGAATTCTGCGAATTGGAGTACCGAAACTATTACAGTTAAAATAAAACGTATAAAAATCACCTTAATTTAACTTTCGATGTTATCAAACAAAACAAACAATCTTCATCGTTGGTATATAGATCTACCAGATCCCTCAAATATCCCATTGTTCAGCTGAATGTTTTCTATTTGAGTTCAAAGTTGTTGAGTTTCGTCCAGAGATCAGCTTAGTCAAGCAGCTTCATTCAGTTCAAGCTCCCCCCCCCCCCACTGCTTTTTTATGCTGTTATTGTTCTTGTTTGCTTTTGCTTTTTTTTTTCTTCGTCTCAAACTTAGACATGCGATCAAATCCAAGGGGAGGGTTAGACTTTTCCAACATAGTTAACCCTTAGATTGGCAAGGTTATAACCTACTAGGCCTAGGCTTATCTGGATATATATCTAAATCTAAAGAGACCTAATATTTTGTTATTATTCTCTTTGGGCATATAATGCTCATTGTCGTGCACGATCCCGAATGACTCTCAATGTAGTCATGGTCATTGAATTCCACAACGGAAATCATCCATACTTGGCAGGGAAACTTGCAATCTCGTAATCGTATATGGTATTAGTAAGGACTTTGTTAACTTGTTAAGCCATAATCTATCAAAATTTTCTGGTTTTTGTTTTTCCAGTCGTTGAGACGATCGCCCGTACACTTCAAGGCAATGCTGTCATAGTCATAGGGCGTGCTTTGTGAGGTGACAACATTGACATCAAAAGGTTTTATCACCAGTTTGGGTAAAATCAGTGACAACAGCGTGAAGAGGTTCTGTTTGAAAAAAAATTAATGATTGATAGCTGTGCTTGCAGAGAATGCCAGGAATGAGAGAAATATTAGGGCTCATAGCCTGGTCATAATTCAATTAGAAATTGAGTACGCCTGTGTCTCTCTCTCTCTCTCTCTAGTCTATATAGAGACAACTGTTTGTTGTGGTGAGATCATAGGATGCTGCTTTATTGATCGCCAATGATTTATAATTTTAAAAGGCAAACAATTTAATCCCTAAACTTACATATTTTGAACATTATAAAAATTGCATGTGTACAGTCTCTCCATACTTAGTCTCTCCATCCTATGTCTCTTCATCTTATGACTCTCCACTCTTTGTTTCTCCATCCTGTATCCCTCCATACTTAGTCTCTTCATCAATTGTCTCTCCACCCTTCGTTTCTTCATCATTTATCTCTCCCCAACTGTATATTTGTTTCACTGTGAGTCCCTTTCTTTGCCCTTCTCGCTTTCTGTCTGTCTGCCTGTCTGCCTTTCTATGTCTGATTTATCTTTTCTCTCTCTCTCTCTCTCTCTCTCTCTCTCTCTCTCTCTCTCTCTTAATCTATATCTCTCTTTAAATGTGTTTACGCCTCTCAAAGTGTCACTGCCCCTCTTTTTCTTTTTGTCTCCGTCTGTTTTTTTTTCCCTCTTCCTCTTTCTCTCCCAGACTTTTTCTCTCTTTCTCTTACTCCTTCTCTTTCTCTTTTCCCCCTCTTCCTCTTAACCTCTCTATCTCCCTCTCTTTCTTTATCTCTCTCAATATTTCTCCATCACCCTTAATCTCTTTTTCTCTTATATATCTCTTTTACCGTCTTTCATTATGTGTTCACACCTCTTCAGGTGTCTTTACTTCTCTCTGTGCCTTTCTCTCTTTCTCTCTTCCTTACTTGTCTGTTTGTATTTGACCCTTTCTCATTCTCTCTCCAATAGATCTATCTCTTTGTTTGAGAGAGAGAGAGAGAGAGAGAGAGAGTCTCTCTCTCTCTCTCTTTCCCTCTGTCTCTGAGTGTATGCGCGATTATTTTGAAAATAAAAATGACATTACAGTTTTTCAAAAGTACTCGTATATATATTTAAAAAAAAAACCCAAAAAAAACCATTTTTCTCAACTAGTCGCTCTCTGTCTACAAGGTGCTAAAACATATCTTCGGAATTAGAGTCTAGGTTAGTGTGTGTACTTGACTTTTTGCCGATGCTATAATTATTAAGAGACAAGCCAGATTTAAGAGACAGTACTACAGAATTTGGTATCAACTGATATAGATGTAGAGGTTTGCTATTTATAACACAGCTTCATTAAAACGTTTTATAGTTGTGTAGCTTTTCAAGTTAGATAATTTGGCGACTACCCGATTAAGTAGCATTTGCTGTTGTTACTCCCCTTATATTTTAGAACGCCATAGCATAATTATTTTAAAAATGGATTTTGAACACAGTTCAATATAAAACGTGTTAGACCAATTCGAACACCTGATATCTGACAGAATTACATTACATGACATTAACCTTTTCCTATCAAGCCCCTTCATGTTGTGTGGGTTGATACGTTTTTGCGCCAGCACCTATTATTATTGATCTTGTAATATATATTCCCTTGTTCTATAGCCTTTATGTTTTAGTATGTGTACCATGTCTCTTGTGCCTGTTTTGTATTGAGATTTCACGCGAAGTTTGAAAGTTAATTCAATAATATAGAATTTAAAATCAACCCAAGGAGATAGCTCTCAACAAACAATTACTTTGGGACCTATAGCTTTGTAACTATTTAATTTATATCCTTTTATCTCTGCTCTATTGGAGTAAAATAATGTTCTGTTATTTCCCTTATATTTTAAATAAATTCTAAACCAATTCTTAAACAGATCTAGATTATTAACGCATTTTCATTTAAACTGTGCCTTGTACATTTGACCACCCTACGCCTGCGAGAACAAGGAGGAAAACATTAAAAGACGCTAAACATATATACATAATTTGCCCATATTTTGCCTTCTATAGTCTCTATATTTTAGTGTGTGTATAACGTTTTTGTGATGATATTGTATTGGGGATAGAGACCAGATTTTAGGGTCAATAGTTTAGAATTTTATATCGACTAAAGCAGATAATCTTGCTTATGTTGAAACCTTTTATAGCTTTTTAACCGTTCAAATTGTGTCCTTTAGCAATTACCCTGTTTAAGTAGTATTTTCTGCTATTTCCACTTTTGTTTTAGAACTCCGTTGCATGTTAAAATAGGTTTTAACACAATTTTTTGTAAACGTTGTAGGTTAGTTAGGGTACCAAATATTTGACTTAATAATAGTTTGTCGTATTGGTGTTGTATTGAGATGGCACGCCATACATATATAGGAATAAATAATATAAAATTTGGTATTGGTTTAAAGCAGATGAATTTATTTTCTCTTTGTAACGCAATTAGTTCGGAATCTATGGCTTTCTAACAGTTCAAGTTATATCCTTTGGTGAGTGCTTTCTTTAAGAATTTTTTTCAGTTATTTTTTCCAAGTTATTATTGAACTCAAGCAAAAAATTAAAGAAAAAATCACTTTAACTGTGTCTGGTAAGTTAATAATAATAATAATAATAATAATAATAATAATAATAATAATAATAGACGAGATCCTTTTACGGTAGTTATAAAGACTACACATGTACTTCAACTTCAAAGTCCGTACTATGGGTATTTTTGAATAGTAAAAACAACCCCTGGTCCTGGGTCTAATTTTACAGTACTGCTCTTCAAAAGAACGTGTGGATCATAAGTCACGGTACTAAACAGCTTGTCGTAAGCCTTTTGATGTCCATATATTATGACAAATCGTAATCTTACCATAAAGTTGTACAGATGGCTCTACTTCTTAAATGACGACAAGGCTGTATGTTATCTTTGAACAAAATACACATAAAAATTAGACAAAAAAGCGGACCATGCACTGAAGATAAAGTGAAAGTGAATAATTATTCGGTGACCATATTTGGACATCTTGATCACGTGGGTCGGCGTTGATCCAATCGGAACCCACAGGCCTGTCCCTATGCCGTCGACGGTGAAGTCCTGGTTGGCTCTTCCCTCGGTGCAAATGGTGCCTGGCACAAAGTATAATAATAGAGATTACATAGCAAATGATAAGTAAGTGTGGTTCATTACCATAATTTTGTAGTCTAAGGATATTGGCCGCGTCGTTGGTGGTAGCGTCTCTCTGGAGTCAAAACCCGGTTGATATCAAATTTGAAAGTCCCGCTGCGTTCTTCCCTTAACCCCTAGTCCACGATTTCGCTCCTTACTGGTTGGGTCGTCGTCAGTATAACAACAACAACCGAGTCCAAATCTAGTTCTTAGCAGTGGACGTAACGTGTTGCCTCTTTCACTGCCTCTCTCTATGTTTGTGTATCTTTATGTCTCTGTGTTTATGTGTTTATATCTCTGTCTGCTTTTGTATGTCTGTGTCTGTCTGTATGTCACTGTCTGCTGTCTTTCTCTGACTCTGTTTCTATTTGTCCGTTTGTCAGCCTGTCTCTCTCCCCCTCTTAACTCTTGCATTCTCTCTCTCTCTCTCTCTCTCTCTCTCTCTCTCTCTCTCTCTCTCTCTCTCTCTCTCTCTCTCTCTCTCTCTCTCTCTCTCTCTCTCTCTCTCTCTCTCTCTCTCTCTCTCTCTCTTCTTCCTTCTCTTTCTTCTCTTTTTTCGCCGCACATACTCTCCCTCGGTGTTATATGTCTCTGTATCTGTTTACTTGTCTGTACTATCATCCTATCAATTTGTTTTTCTGTCTTTTTTCTATCTATTCAAATTATTATATCTATATTTCTATCTAACTATCTATATATCCATTATCCATCCATCAACCTATCTAACAAAAAATCTAGATAGACCGTTTTTTACAGTACGAGAAAGTTGGTGAAGCTCTTCCTTAAACATTGTTAATTGCTAAAGGTTCTGGAGACACATAATTTTTTACACAAAATTTTCAGTAAAAATTGAGCCTGGTCTATCTTACATTCCCCACAAATTTTGTTGTTCCCCACTCGTCTAGTAACAAAAAAGTGTGTGTGTGTGGGGGGGGGGAGAGGGGAGATAGGGGGTTAAACTGGTGTCAAACTCGAATATTCAAAAACAAACATGTACTTGAAAAATATTATCTTGTAACGATTTTTCAAAATCGAGAAATTCAAAAACTGTTTGAAGAGAAAAATTGTTTTGCAACAAGGATATAAATAGAATTGGAACAATACATGTATTGTTGTCGATATTTTAGATTACTTTTCATTTTTATTAAGTCAAAAAGAAAAATCGAAAATATTTCCAAACATCAACTAAATAACTTTAGAGAACACTGAATTTAAATATCATTTCCAGTTCTAACTTCTACAAAATGATTTCACTAGTTGAAAGGGAGGGGAGGGGTGCGATTATAAATTTGCGCACAAATAGCTGTGTAACAAGCATTCTAAATACCTAAAAGAGAGCGCAAATTCCCAGACAAAAAAAAAAGAACACAAGAAAAAAGAAACTATACATTCAATGACGTTCATTGCATAGTCGGTCTAGTTGTGTCTGATCAATAAGACCAGGATGGAAATCAAGCAGCCGCAGATAATTATGTGTATTGCCTGATTATATTATTACATTAAGCATTTAGAGACATATACATCTCCTTCTTTATTTTCTGTCTTATGTTATAGGCATTTTCATTCGAAACATCTGCATTTTCTATATTGACTTTTGTTCACAAAAAGTGTGCAAATATTTCTAGCACCGTAGATATAATATAGATCTAGATCTAGATCTTGGTTTCTAATTGGTAGAATCACCTATGACACTGAAATAAGACTTAGACATTCAAATTCTGAAGTTGGTCTAAACCCGTAAAAAAGGGATTTTTTAGATCTAGTTTTAAAATCTTTTAATTTCTTAAAAGAAAAGCATAAAAAGGTAAGAAAGGACACAACTAAATTAAAGCATTAATTCAATATGTGGTGGAATTGGGTTCTGAATTGACTTGGCAGATGGGTCGTGGCTACCAACATGGCAGCCAATAGTTTTGATAGTGCGTAGATTTCACAGTTGATGTTTCACGTATCTAAGAGTAAGGTTCGTCCTTCTTGGATATCCAATTCTGATATCCCTTAAGATCTAGATTCTATTCCATTAGCCTTTATTCTAAATACGATCACATTATTTACTTCAATTAGCTTTAGCATTATGTAATTCCATCTTTAATGGAGTTAAGATTGAGATCGAGACCTAGATCTTGTGAGGTAAAATTGTTGATAAAGTCCTCTTTCAATGAATGGACAAATTAACACAATTGACAAATATGTAAAGGAGCTCTATTGGGTGGGGTACAAGGCTGGCACTATAAATATTGGGGGTGCCGTAGGAGAATTGATGGGAAAAATGGCACAGAAAAAATGAAGATGCTCTTAAATCTAGATTAGCATTCTTTGGTTTGAAGACACCTGAACCCAAGGCCTCACCCTTTCGAGTCCCAACTTCTACAACTACCACTACTCCAAAAGTAAGCCCCACTTTCACACTCTCAGCTCCTCCCCCTATCCTTCCACCATCCAACCCTACCACATGATCAAATGCCTAAAACACTATTAGTAGATCTACTCCAGCTAGGGACTAGCTCACTGGTGAGAGCAATGAACTCAAAAACATGCTGTAATACATATTAGAGGTATGCTAGTGAAGATAAAAATATTATCAACTACTGAGTATGTAAAATATATGTATAACGGAATTGGGGAGGGGGGGGGGATTCGAATAGTCCCCAAAGTGGTGTAATAATATATTTGAACATCCCCAAACACAAAATATAACATGTAGTTCATGATCTACTA
>RQTK01001066.1:16335-26601 GCA_003991915.1 Elysia chlorotica
GTTGGGGCGGGGGGTGATTTCAAATTTAATTTTTAAAATATAACAATTAAATAACAAGTATTTTAAAAACTAGTTTAAAATAAGACTTTTGAATGCATGTCTAGGTGTAAGTGAAGAAAAAGTCATGCCCTCCACTCTATTGAAAATTTAACAACACTCTTGAGCGTGTAAATGACTAATTTCTCAAAAGGTTTTTTTTCAACAGTGGGTCTACCTATATATAATATAGTATTTACACTGGTTAAAAAAAATAACAGCTCTAAGGACATTTTTTACTCCAATATGTTGCTTATAAATATGATGTAGAGATAGCCTATGGTGTTTTGTTGTGTCTGGTATGTCTTGTGAAGTGTTGGGTGGGGTCATCATTTAGATAACAATTTACAAAGGTATTTAAAAAGGTAATGTTTGTGTCATCTTGAAATACATTTCAATATATATATTTATAAATCTTTTTAAAACTTAAGGGTTACATATATTTCTTTACAAAATGAGGTGCTTAACTGTCTTTAAACTATTGTAACTCTATCTTTGAGTTACTTATTTAATAATGCTATTAGAAAAAAAAAATGCTCTCAACAAAAAAGACAGACCGTTACTTCCACAACCAGTAACTGAATCCGAAAAAAACTCTTCCCAATGAAATAGCATTATTATGCAGATGATGTGGACTTCATAGCACGAGAGAGAATAGACGTAGCACAGATACAGAGGGTTCTAAAAAGATACAACCTTGAAGTTAATGTCGATAAAACAGAATATACAATACTGGACAGAAATGAAAAAAGCTGGAAAAACACTAAAAAAGTCGGAACCCTAATTGGAGACACAGAGGATGTACAGAGAAGAAAGCAACTGTCCACCGCAGCCCTAGCCAAATTACAGAACATGTGGGTGAGAGGCGACAAACTTAAGAAGGAAACAAAACTGAAGCTGTATAGAGCACTTGTCAAATCTGTCTTAACCTACAATTGTTCTACGTGGGCACTAACACAAGCTGAAGAAAAGAAATTGGATGCTTTTCACAGAAAACAGCTGAAGCGGGTTGTTGGGATAAGATACCCAGTAAAGATAACAAACAAGGCTCTCTACAAGCAATGCAATGAACGCCCGCTTTCACTGTATGTTCTGGAAAACAGATGGCGTTTGTTCGGGAATATACTGCGACGCGACAGAGAAATCCCAGCCAATAAAGCCATGGAAGGATTCTTTGTCCCACAAGGGGACAAATACAAGGGAAGACCAATTACTACCTTGCCAACGACTTGTCCCGTTTAGAAAGTAGTAATTATTGTCTTAAAACCTTCAAAGACATTGAAAACCTGAAAAAGATCGCAGAACAGAGGGATCAGTGGAGGATTCTATGCACAAGAATACAAAAGGAAGCCGAGGCGTTGCAGTCTGACGACTATGATGCGGAACGGCGATAAGTCAAGTAAGTCAGTCTACGACAAAAAATTGCCATGAATACCGGCTTAGTCTACGTAACTACATCTAAATACGTCTAACTACTTCTAACTACGTCTAACTACGTCAGTTTTTTAGGCCTAGTTTACGACCGCTTAAGAATACGGCCCAAGATCACAAGTAACTTCTATTGGTCTAGCGTAGAAGGGGCTGAAACACGATAATGCCGATTATGTGATGTATGTGGAAAACAGTGCACGCGGGTTCTACACCACGGGCGTCATTACAAAGTGTACCGACAGTGAATGCTCCTTTCATGATAGTTGCTGTTGATTTAGTTGGACTTATCCATCCACCTAGTAAAGAAAAACATCGATATATTTTGACATTAGTAGATTATGCGAGCAGATATCCAGAAGCTATGCCGTTAAAAAAAGATAGATGCAGAAACAGTGGCAGAAGCACTCGTTAATCTGTGCTCTCGTCTGGGTGTTCCAGAGGAAATTCTAATAGATCAAGGCACACAGTTCATGTCTGAATGCACGAAAGAAGTAAACACACTACTTGGGACCACACAGTAGGCGACGCTACTTAAGCATCCTTTGTGCAACGGATTAGTTGAACATTATAATGGGACAGCTTAATAAAGGCTGTGTGCGGAACAGCCAAGGCAGTGGCATCGATTCATCAACCCAGTCTTATTTGTTTATCGTGAGATGCCGCAAGCATCAACGAAATTTTCCCCTATCGAGCTTCTTTATGGCCAAAGGTTAGAGGACCATTCTGAGGCAGCTCTGGACCAAAAATATCGAAAAGGAGGATGTGCGTTCAAGTGTCCAGAATGTTTTGGAGCTGAGGGTGAGACTAGTCGAGACTTGGATATTGGTCCAGCAACCTTTCTCAAGGGGAACAGAAACACTTTTATGATCGCTAAACCAAAATCATTAACTTTGAACCTGGCAACCAACAGAATCCAATTAGCTCCTGATGCAATGGAAAGGGCATATGGAGTGACATCAGCGGTTGGTACGAATGACTATAGAGTCAAGATGGGGTCAAAGGGAAAGACTTTGCATGTGAATCTTCTCAAGCGCTACATCAGACGTGATGAGGAAGTTAAGCGGAACCAAGAGGCGGCGAACGGTGGCGTGTCCGACCTGTGCGTGGAGAAAGTAGTCGATCAGGAAGTTTCACCAGATGGCGATATTGTCAGCTTCGCCGGAGTAGCTGTGGTCGAGGAAGAAGCTGATAAGGCAGAGTGTTTATGTGATTTTGCTGAAATAGGATATTGGGCGAAGACAGAATCCTTCATTAACCCCAACTTTGGACAGCGATTAACTACATATCAAGCTCCTCGCGACAAAGGTGTAGTGAACTAGTATCGACACATCTTTACAGAACTGCCTGGCAGTACATCTTTGGTCAAACATCGTATCGACTTAAGAAGCGAGGTACCGATGCGATAACGGCCATACAAAGTTACATTTGGGATGCGGGATCCCTTACGACAGGAGCTAGAGACCATGGAAGATATAGGAATTAAAAGAAAAAGTACTTCCCCATATGCAGCACCTGTAGTCGTCCAGAAAAAGGACGGGTCGAATCAAATATCTATCGATTGCTGGCGGTTAAACAAGATTGTACTTTTTGACACGCACCCAGCAACACCACCAGCAGACGTGTTTCAAGGTTTAGCTAGGGACAATTTTTGTCAGCAAGATCGACCTGAGCAAAAGTTATTGGCAGATCCTTGTACGCGCAGAGGCCCAGTGTTAACTAATAATTATGTAATCTAGGATTCCGAAGATTTCTCGAGTTTCTAAACCTTGATTAGTCTGGAGTAGACCTGTGCTTTGTGTATATAAGAGAAGAGCGCGGTAGAGTAAAATAAAGGATTGATTCATTTTTTTTTGTAGAGAGAAGAGTGTTTAAACTTCTGTTATATCTTGCCTGTAAGCGCTGTTTTGAGATCCATTATAGATCTAAATTATTGTCAAGTACTGATTTACATCTTGACATTCTTGAGTTGTATTATTCACACTCAGACATGGAATTTATCAATACAGTTTCTACAAAGGATTTCTGGTAATGTTCATTTTGTTTATTTTGATAAGATAGTGTGTCAGAGTCTAGGTGAATTATATTTATTCAAGAATTGACCTATAACAGGGACCAACTTTATTCGAATCAACGTCACAGCCGTGATAGTTTGGTCCCGTTCACAGTTACGAGGTTTGGCCAATAAATTTCTCTCTCTCTCTTTCTATGCTGGGAGTATAACCCCGGGGTAGCCCTGACACAATTGGCGCTGGATTTCCGCGCAGTGTCCCCTTGTTGGGCTCCGGAACAGAACCTTTGTTTTCTTTTTCTATGGAATCTCCTCTTACAATTTAACTTTCCCAACTCCCAACGTTTCGAAGAAGCCTTGTCCGGATGGAGCGGGTGTGCCATCCGGACCAAGCAAGAGAAAAGCAGTGGATGCCCCAACCCTTTTAAGCTCCATTGCCAAGCAAAGCTGGTCACCTTTTCAGGTGATCAGCGACATAGAGAAAAAGGTGGCCAAACTCAGTGTCTTTGCTATCAGCAAAGCACTGAAAGGAATTGTGGGTGAACCCAAGAGCGTCACGAAGCTCCGTTCAGGTGAGCTCTTGGTGGAATGCTGTAGTGAGGCACAGGTTAAACGTCTCGGCAAGATCGACACCTTTGTCAATATCCCTGTCACTGTGAAAGCTCATCGCAGCCTAAACAGCTCCAGGGGTGTTGTTAGATCTCGCGATCTTGAAACGACGAGCGAGGAGGAGATGGTGAAGGAACTCGATGGAGTCCCTCACGCCCGACGCATTTTCGTGCGGAAGGGGGGTGACAAAGTCAGGCCCAATACCTTCGTCCTAACCTTCGACTTGACGTCGCCACCAACGTCACCAAAGGTGGGGTACTTAACCCTCAAAGTCAAGCCATACGCGCCGAGACCAATGCGCTGTTTTAAATGCCATCGTTTCGGCCATAGCGAAACGACTTGTAGGCGCACAGCAGTGTGTTGCCGCTGTGGCAAGGGAGGGCACGCTGGGAAAGACTGTAAAGCCGATCCCAGCTGTCTGAACTGCCATGGCCCACATGCTGCAGATTCAAAAGAATGCCCCAAGTGGAAAAAAAAAGAGGAAATTCAGAGAAACAAAACCAAGAATGGTGAAACATTTGCACAGAACAAAGCAAACAAAATCGTAAAACTAAACAAAAAAATAAAACATCGAACATACGACAAGACAACAAGTGTTGGGACAAAGAAAACACAAACAGCGCCTCCAAAGAGCAACAGCAGGGAAAACACCACTGCCAAAGCCCAAGGAGAAAAATCCCAAAAGAAAGATTCTCCGGTCAAAAAATCAACCATGACAGCAGAAACTAGAAGTCAAAACAAGAGCAAAAAAAGCACCGCAGCGAAAACCTTTGGCAACTTCGAATCGTTTTACGGCGTTGACCAACAACGAAGAAATGGAGGTGACAATTGAGCCACCCATCTTCAGCTCCTCAAGAACGGCTCCCAGTCAGCGGAGCCTTCCCCCTTCCCCATCCTCTCTTCCTCTCTCGTTACCATCTTTGGTAACGTCCTCGCCCCTGACCTCCCTGTTGGACCCTCCCTCCCCCCTTCCAACACCCCCTTCCCCAAAATCTAAGAGAGCACCTGCCCTTCGCTCCAGAGGCCCATGTGGAGCGTAGGGGTAGGGGGAAGAAACCCACCGGCCTGGTTGGCCACCCTACGGGTGGCCTGCCAGGCTCCAAAAAGTAAATTTTTAAATGAGTAATCCTCATTTATTACAGTGGAACTGTAGAGGCCTGAGGGCCAACTACCCTGAACTGCAGCGCATTATGTTGAAACATAACGTCGCTGCAGCATGTCTTCAGAAGACAAAACTACCCCCCCCCCAACTTAGACTTTAATATCCGGGGCCTTTCTGTCTATCATCACCACAGCGGTGGTGCGGATGGTTTAAGCAGCGGTGCTTCTATCTTTGTCAAAAACAATGTTCCTCATAGGTCTATAGCTCTTAACTCTACCCTACAGGCGGTAGCAATCCGACTAACTTTAGAAAATTTTTTTACTCTCTGTTAAATATATCTTCCACCCTATGTTGTAATATCCTACTCTGATGTAACTAACCTCATTGATCAGCTCCCCTCTCCGGTAATTTTTATGGAAGACTTTAACGCGCATAACCCACTCTGGGGAAGTCTTAGGACTGATCCACATAGGAAAATCTTCGAAAAATTTCTCTCAGAATCTGATTTCTTACTCCTGAACGATGGCTCTCCAAGTTACTGCCATCCTGCCTATGGTACATTTTCTGCTCTAGGCCTGACATTCGTCGACCCATCTCTATCTCTGGACTACTCGTGGTCAACTCTCGATAGCCTTCACGGCTCTGACCACATTCCTATTCTTCTATCGCCGGTCCGCTCCGAAACCATCTCTCACCCGAAACGGTGGAATTTCACTCGGGCCGACTAGCCAGCTTTTCGATCTCAATGTCTTCTTGAAATACCTGATCAGAAAATCTCCTCAATAGAGGAATTTAGTGACACTATATTACTAATTGCTAAGATGGCGATCCCTCAGACCTCTACGGTTCCTCGAAAGGACAAGCCCTGGTTCGACTGCCGGTGCCGACTGGCGGTCCGAGCCAGGGAAAAAGCTTTTAAAAATTTTAAAAGTAACGCCTCTCTAAAAACCCTGAATATTTTTAAGAAGCGGCGCGCTGAGGCTCGTCGCACTATACGCCAGCGGAAGCGACAGTCTTGGAAAAGTTTTATTTCAACAATAAATAAAGATACCCCTGTCCAAAGTATGGAGATTGGTAAGAAAAATACAGGGCAAGACTGTCGCGTCTGCTGTAAAGCACCTTAGGGAGGCAGATGGTTCGTATGTGGAGGGAGAACGGGAGATTGCAGACGCATTAGGCGCTGCATTTTCCCGGAACTCCTCCAGCCATCACTTCTCCCCTAAATTTAGAAGTTTTAAAGAGCGGTCTGAGGAGAAATTGGTTGATTTCTCCCCAGACTGCTCAAAAGAGTATAACAAACAGTTCACCCATAGGGAAGTGCGTGCGTGCCTGGGAGAACTGAAAGAAACGGCCGCGGGGCCGGATCTGTTACATAACACAATATTAAAAAAGCTGCCAAAGGAATCTATTCAAATTCTACTTCATTTATTTAACAAAATTTGGACTTCCGGTACCTTACCAGAGTCTTGGCGCCAAGCCACCATTATTCCTATCCCAAAGCCAGGAAAAGACTGAGAAAGTCCCCAAAATTACAGACCCATAGCACTGACAAGCTGCCTGTGCAAACTATTTGAAAAAATGGTAACCATGGAAATCCCTCCCTGGACGCTGGAAATACCAGAAAGCATTCTTGACCTGGCAGCTCTCCATAAGGACAACCCCCCCCCCATTCTGATCACTATCTACGTTTCCCTGACGGGTCTAAAGATGAGGCCTGTGTCGGAGCTGCCTGCCACTCATCCTCAGCAGATAAATGCTGCGGGGTGAATGCGAAGGCATCCATATTTACTGCGAAGGCAGTGGCCCTGTGCATGGCACTCGAGACTGTCTCTACCTTAGGAAAAGACAAAAAGGCTGACGAACTTGCCAAAATTGGGCTTGAACTTGAACCTACTCAGTTGCAAATACCAGCATCTGATGTTAAGCCAATTATACACACGTCTATAAAAGAAAACTGGGAGGCGCGATGGAACAATATGACAACCAACAAATTACACTGTGTCCAACCACATTTAGGTCACTGGCCAGGAATCTCTCAGGCGAGACGACGAGACCAAGTGGTACTCGACCGAGTCGGACTTGGACATTCTCATCTTACTCACGCTTTTCTACTGAGAGGTGAAAAGCCTCCACTGTGTCATACCTGCAACTGTCAATTGTCCATTAGTCACATTCTGGTTGATTGTTCGGCTTTCTACCGGGAAAGAAATCTGTACCTGGCTTCCAGGCCTCTAGAGAGCATATTTACCCATGTTAGTCCTCAGCGTCTACTTAGGTACCTAAAGGACATTGATGTATATAATAAAATTTAACTGTGATAATCCTACACATGGATCTTTTAAACTACTGTACATACCCTTCACTTTTAGCCAAACCTTTTACGCACATTTTTTATAATTTTACTACGGTACTCAAAGAGATAAGGAAACACCGTTGCTACTAGTATAATGCATAAACTGTCCTCGGACATCACGGGCACAATATAGCCGTTACCGTGCTGACGTCCCGTAAAACAAGCTCACTCACTTGTAGGGCTAGGCGGTACATGTGCAGAAACCTTTTTTCGACAATCGCCTATTTTCATATTTACCACCTGGAATTATCAAGTGATTACGTGAAATATAATTGGGAGTTGGGACCCATACAAGTATAAATAGACGAAAGAATAAAAAATATTGAAAGATTCAAACCGGCACAATGGAAAGAACAATTTAGCAGCAACACAAATGTATACGAGATGGAATCACAATAATTATGAACTAAGCGGGTTTTGGAATTAAGTTAATTGGGCAAAAAAAGGTTAATACCCATAACAATTCATAGATGCATATTCAAAATAAAAGAGAACGCATCCATTGCAGAACGATTGAAAACAAAAGGGGCGGCGTATATAATGGAAATTCAATCAAAAAGTACATATAAACTTTTGTTTAGGATGGAGGAGAGAGACTGGAGGAGAGAGACTGGAGTATTGATGGTTGAACCCTTAACTTTAATACGGGTTGAAATCAATGAAGGCATAGGTGTATCGAATGGAGGAGAAAAGACTTATGAGGAATCGGAACTTACGACTCCGAATCCACGAGGGAACATCCAGAATAGTGATAGCATTCAGTTTGTGAAAGTCTACACATAGGCTAGGGGACCCATCTTTCTTTTTGACAACTATTGGGAGATAAAAAGAGGTAACTGAAGGCTCAACAACACTTAGACAAGTCAACAGTTTCTTGATGTCCTCTTTCACAATTTGAGAAGCTAAGGACAACTGATAAGGTCTAAAGTTGATTTCATTGGAGTCGAACCGAATTTCATAATGCGTTTTTTTTTGTTTTTACAGCACGACAGGACAGTAACCAGTATGCCCTGATATTGACGTAAGAACGCCTGCGAGCTCTGACATTCATTTTTGACTTTATTCAAGTTATTGGTCATCAATCATTGAATTGCTTCTCCCTCATCTGCCGTTGGCGGCGTATGAAGTTCACATTATAGCCCATCTCGCAGTCTCGTCTACAACTCATGCAACATAATAGATTTCAGTGAAGACCAGCTCGTAAGATTCTGATTCAGAAAAAAGGGCAACTCTTTTGGACAAGAGAAAGGCACATAAAATTGCTCTGTTAGGAAAGTACATCATTTGAACCTGACTCGTCAGGGAAAAAGACAGCTTCAGCAAAATTAATGTGTGTATCATGGTTAGGAAGACAGGGACGTCAATATTTATTTGGGCAGCATTGTGGAAGTGTATAACTTTAAAATAGTCAAGTCAAATTTTTGGTCAAATGTTCTTTTTCCTTCTTGACAACCAAGACGACAGTCAGGAATTGAAATAAGAAATCAGCCTTCAAAGAAAAATGAAAAGGTGAAAGAAAAACAAAACACACTTGGGCGTATATGGAAAATTGTGCACCAAATTATTTAGTAAGAATTTCAGTTTTTGAATAAAAAAAAACTCGACGATTTAATCGTGTATATACCCCTTATGGGTTGGTATCGTTTAGATCAGCCATATGCTAATTGTTTATGCAAATTTTCGTGTGCTGTTCTTTGCACACTGCACATCCCTTTGTTAGATTTATATGCATTTCATCTCCGCCTGTGAATTTCAAAGCTCGCTCAGCCTTTGTTTAGCCTCGTCTAAAGCCTCGTTAAGCCCATTACCAGCAACAAACATTGGCATAAGTACATCTTTATTTTGAGTGGCATGGCTACACGGTGAACTGAAGGTACTCCTACCCGCCAAGTACCTGCAGAAAAACTTGTTCAACAAGAGATCAGGTCCCTAAAGAAATACAATCCGATAGAGGTGACCAGTTTATGTCCAAACTTTTTCTGGAGTTCTATTCTCAATTTTCATCAGGTTTACTCTTCCTCAAACTCTTCCCAAACTAATGGTGTGGTGGAACCTTTCCATTTCACACCTTAAAACATGTTGAAAATGTTTGGTGATCAGTCTCATTTCGATTTTCAAGTACGAGTCTGCAGGCTTGTTTGCTAATAAGCAGCAAAGCGCTTCAAGTGGGTTTTCATAGTTTTATGTGTAGCAGATCACCAAAAGAAAAAAAAAAGAAAAAAATTCAACTGATCAAAAGTATCTACTGAAGTTGCTCAAATATTGTTATAACAGAAAAACGCCCTACACATGATAAAATGTATCAGGATTTTGGCGTTAAACATATGAATCAAAATTTGGACAATTTTTTATATCGTGGCTCCTAAAGAAGTAAAACTTTTCCGTACCCACACTGAAATTATAAGTGAAGACAAGATCAATACCACTCAAGGTAAAGTCAACTCAAGATTATAAACAAAGCATCAACTTCAAATAGGAAATAGGTGCGATCCCACTACAAATATGGTACTAATAAAATTCCAAGCAAACGTGTAAGTCAAAATTGAATAACAACGGAACGCTGCCCCAAAACATATTTACAAGGATAACAAAAGGGAGACAAAAAGCAGTTCCAGACACCGATTTCAAAGTAAGATATTTACAGAAAAATACTAGCACTCTAGGACATTGTACATAAAATAAGAACTTTATCCTCCAACCTATATGAACTTTGAACACCATATAACT